>JAQGAO010001594.1:0-23606 GCA_034697705.1 Ommatoiulus sabulosus | reverse complement strand
GACCTGCAATACGCGCCTACCTCAATTAATCGCCGGGGGGGTTTCTCAAAAATTGCAAACAAGCGCCCCGGCGTTTAATTCCGTATTTACGGTAGTTTATAAAATCGTTTCAAATACTCCCGAAGCTGGGTACGAGCCCCCTACCAAGTGGCATTTATTTGCTGACTGTAGGGTAATGTGTTGAATTGAATTGAGTTTCTGAAATTCTCCATATTATAAAAGGTTGCGCTATTTCGAGGCATTTTTATATTCACCGTTATTTTATTAGCACAACAACCCAGAACAGTCAATATCCAGAGATGACCGCGATCAGTTTCAGAAAAACGTTGAATGACTTGGTTTTGACAGTGTTCGATCAACCGACTGCAGGTATCTCAACCTTTCTTGGCTAATTAGTGTGCTGTTTTAATTTTTTTTTTAAAAAAAAGTTGGATTTAATTGAATTACAACTTTCCTTGTCAGAGAAAGAAGGCATCATCAAGTTGCTGGCTTGTATTTCCCATTGCATGGAAGAATTTCCGCAGATTTTTGTGGTCAAATCTCAAAAGATGGACAACAGAGAGTTAATCTGCATGAATGCAAACAAGAGAATTGTCTCTATGGGTATGTCGATGTTACTTAGTTACTCCATGCTGGCTTTTTGCATTACACGTATTTTAATTTGTCACTAATGTCAGAATTTTATGTTAACCTCGATTAGCTTTCACCAGGTGGCTGATTACCCGACTCTTTCAGCTGCTAAGCTGGGAGGAAATGGCCGATGCGCACAAGCATTGTATCGAATTACTCGTATCTCTATGGCAACTTTTGGAAATGCAAGATCTGTCTGCATTTGTAGCACTAACTTCTGATCTAGTCACTTTTGCCTTAGGTACGATTCAACTTGCTAATAAGTTTATTAAATGATAAAGCTATTTTATGATAACTTGACATGTCTGCAAAAATAATATTAACCGTTTTGGAATTATTTGTTTGGCCAGGATTGAGGTTTTTTCAGAAAAAATTGAATCCACAATTTTAAATATAGCATTTTAGTAAGTAAATTACAATTCAAAAGAAAAAATTAATAGAAACATTTTTTATTTAAAAGTTTCCATATTACAAATTAAATATGTTACAAAAATTGTCCTTTAAAGGCCGTCACACACTAGGAAAGTTATATCTGGAAATACGGCATGTTCAAAAAGTTCGGTTTTTTAGAATGTAAATTCCAAGAAAGAAATGTTTTAATTTGTCAATTATAAAAACATAAATGAAGTCTTAATTACTTTCAGTTTGAAATTTTCCTTTTTGAAAGCCATGGTTAGTAAAATGCTCAGAAATATGCGCTTGACTTGCCTTTATGTTTATTTCTTTGAAGAACTAAAGCTACCTCCGCAATGACAAAACATAGAGGGACTTTACGTGGTAACTTTTTGCCAGTTGTTTCTGGAAACATACATTTATGTTAACAATTTAGATAATAATTTATATATAACAAATTATGTGAACTACTTATGGAAACAAGTGACAGCAATTAGCATTAAAAAGTTCTTCTATGTCCCTCCTAAAGTTCCTCCAGTGTGGTCAAAGCTTTATAGTATCACGAAGTTTAATTTCGTCATTTTTCATTAATTTTAATTTCAGATTTTCTTTTAGAAAATTTATACTTTATTAAACACATATAGATTTCATAAATTTTATTAAAATCGCTTTAAAAACGAGTGAGAAAATTTCCCATTAATTTGTATTCATTTTTGATTTTAATTTTTTTTATTTAAATTTTCACATTTATATGCATGTTGAATTGTTTTGTAAGACAAGTTTTTCTTTCAGTATAATATAATATAACGGAAAGACTTTCCTGCTAAATTTGAATTATTTAAAAAAAAATTTAAATAAAAAAATTACAGAATTACAAGTACCCAGTTTAAAAAATTGAATTTCATTTCCAATATTTTTACTTTGTTTAATGCCATCATAATGCTGGAAAAATTCTCATTTTGACTAAAAATGACCAATCAAGCACCTGAGAACTTTTAAATTTCACCAGGTTTAATCGATGCCCATATAAAGTTCCGAAAGGGTGACGCTACTGCTGACGGACCAAAAAAAATCAGTTGCATTTTTCATCCAGAAAAAGAAGAGCAAGAAGTGAGCAATTTTTTTGATTTATCAAATAATACAGTTGTATTAATCGACAAGTACCTAATTTCCCATGTTTATTTATGATAGGCAATTCAGAAAGCTAAGTTGAACTTGAGAAACGATGAATTTAAGCTGGGACAACTGAGGGTTTGCGAACATCTTCAAGTGCAAACTACGTGAGTGAAATGCCTCAACTAGCACAGGATTCTACATAATAAGTTCATTTAAACGCTCACCATTTACTTTCCCATACAGGAAAGTCATCAAAGGCATCATTGGAGCAATAACTCAGTACGCAATACGACAAATTTCATCGCTTTGGACCATTTTTTGTCATCACGTCGAGACTGGAGAATTTCATCTAAAACAGGTGAAGTGTAATGTATTATTATCGGAATCGTCTATCAATTTATCAAAGCGATGATGTTTACTGATTTCATCTGGCGAAATTTACGTATTTTAATCGAGGAGGAGGAGGGGGCCTAAATGCACTGATATTTTAAATCAAACATTTAGCAAAATTACATTCCATTTTCATGGTTGATAAATAGGGCAATAAAAAATGTTTAAATTTTTGATTGGTGCTTAGTAGCAAATGTCATAAATATTGAAAATTGAAATGCAGTAGGCCTATCATATTTTTTTTAGTTTGAGTAATTTGTCTCATTTATTTTTGCATTCTCATCCTTTTCACTCTACAATGCTAAATTTCACTTGATCATGCACAAACAAACTTAAAATTTGTGACTTTTGTGACAATTTTATATCGTTATCACAGATCGCCTTGGAAGCCATCGTTCTGCTTAACGAACACGGTGGGCCACCCAAAACTCGTCAAAATCAGAAATATTTGATGGATTGCATCGTTGCACTATTGAAATTAATTAATTCTCCAAAAGCTGGTTCAAGGTTGAGTATTGCCCTAAAAATTATGCCACAAACACCAAATATCTGCACGAAATGGCTGATAACCAAAAATAACCCAAAATCATGGTTGAATAAACAAGGTTGTGGATTATCTGGTGTCAATTTCTACATAAATATTTACATTTCTGGTTAACTTCTCTGCTTTTCTTGTTAGAAAAATAATTATCACTTTTTTTTCCATTGGCCAGAAATTGGGAGTCTATAGAAAATAGCATAGCGAGGATTTTGCCAGATGTAATGATGGAATCAAGTGATGTTTTCATCCAAAGGCAAATAGCGACGAACTTTGTTGATGTCAGTACAAAGTTAAAAAAAGACACAAACCTGAATCATTTACTTCTGCATGATTTTTGATTTTCGTATGTTTTTAATCAGTTAATTCCACGAATCAAGTCTGCTGTTCTGCAGAAAGCAATCGGCAGTTGTCTGTACCATTTAGTCAGCAACAACAACACCGACGAACAATGGCAAACGAGTCTCCCGGAACTCCTTGGACGTTTGGAGGAATCAAAGGTGCAATATTGTGTGAGACTCACCAAATCAGTTATTTTTCTTAATTATGACAAACTATTTTTTTCTTCTTGTTTATGAAGTGGTTGGCAAAGTCATTTCATGCAATTATGAAACGAGAAATTCAAAATGGGACTGGTTTAGACGGACAACCAATTGAGGTTGAGAAAACCACCATGTGGACACTGCTTTTGCATCAGTTTCAGGCTTATGTGGAATTGCCGCTAACTCAGGTAGATGAACAAGGAAATCTGAGATCCCCGCTACCTAAAATAGTTGATGTTTTACCTTTCATTTTGATATTATTTTTCTGGTTCAAAAGGTTAAACTTGCCATTCACAATAAGGTTATTAAAACTTGGATGATGTTTATTTGAATGTTTAAAATTAATATGTTTTTACGAATATATATTTTCTGTTTGGGATAACATATTTCCTGTTAAGTTTGAAAAAGTTATGGGCTGGGTGTATCTTTAAAATAAAGTAGACTTGAGTTATATAGAAGAAAAAAATGAAAACAACATTAAAACAAGTTTAATAAGTGTTCATTGGTTATGCATTTTTTCGCTTTTGCATTGTGCATAGATTCATACACAAATTATAATTTAAAACTTTGGAATTCGACCCTTTTTATTCCAAAACAACTAATGTATATAAACTATTGTGAATAGACAGAAATTTTACTGCTGCTTTTTAAGAAAAATGTAAATGTCATTCTTATAATATTACTCTTAAAATCCAAGTTTTTGTAATAATGAATTCGCCATGTTTTTCACAAATTGCAGGAATCAATTTTATGCCAGCTGCAAAGTTCTTGCGAATTGCTTACAATGGGCCTTCATTTGACCCATCATGGTTTCGAATTTAGGTGAATTTTTCAACTTTCTTAAGATAATTCTACGGTTGCCGTAGTAGGGTATTTTTGCAGTTTCCTTCAGTTTTATCATGTTAATTTCTACCAATCTAAATATTTTGTTTTTCACATTAAGACTATACAAGAGCATTTCAACGAGATTTCAGTTTACTTCAGAAATGATAACAGACATCCCAAACTGGTCCAAGCAAAACTTCAAGAAACTTTACCGACTGACTATATGCTATGTTGAAAGACTGCTGAATTTACGCGGTACATTACGAGGCATTGATTAATTTGTGAATAGACGTCAAACCATGATTCACATCAATCTCACAATTTCCAATTTCAGTTTGGCATTTGCTTCGCCAAAACACAGAATCCCTTCTGATTGGCATTTTGTCGCTGCCCTGGCTTTACGATGCGTGCTCCACACTGGATTTGCCCTTAAGTTGCCTGATTGTGAATACAAATTTAAAGTCTCTAGTCCAAACTGCTCTAGGTAAGATCATGAAACTTCTAGTTTAAAGTGAATATTGAAAACAATTTGGTTTTTAAATTTCATCATTTCCATATTTACTTTTTGAAAATCATTATATTGGACCAATTAAAATTCTAGAAGAAAATGATGAAATTTATGATTTACTTGTATTTCCTGGTTTCCTTTCAACAAATTCTTCCCCTATCAGAAATTAAACAATGTTTCAAGTTGCTTTTTACGTTGAATTATTTGTACGTTGACTTCTAAAAATAACGAAATTTGTGTCTGTTAATTATATACAACACCACTGTACACGAACTTTCTCATTTTTTAAAATTTTTTTAAAGAAAAAAAGTTTTCTTCCAAAAATTTTTAACATTGCAGTTATGTTTTGAGACCATCTTAACACAATTAAAAGTATCAATTATATGATTCAGGTGTCGCAGATAAGATAGCTGCAATGCCAATGTTGGCTGTCCTTCCTCATGACAAAGGACCTCACTGGAGAACATATTTGTTCAATAATGAATTAGTAAGTGGTTTGTTTTTGTACATCTTAAAATCGCGCAATTCAAAAAACATTTGTGTAAATTCCCAGAGTTCAGGTGTGCCTCAGCTTCAGATCGCCGCAATACGCTTTTTGCCGGCACTAGTCCACGTTGTGGGTGTTGATAAGTTCCACAACTTCGAGACACCTTTAAGGTAGGAATTATCCATTAATTTAAAGTCAACTGCAACATTAGTGTATAATGAAAGTTAATTTTTTAAATTTTGTCAGAAACATCACTGAAATTGATTCTCCGGAAATTATCAAAGAACTGGCCGCTTGTTGTGGGCAGTTGTTATGCGTGTTAAGCGGCCGCAGCAATTTAAATTGGTAAAGAAATTGATTACTGTTAAAATTGTCATTTTTATCATTATAAAAACAAATTTGCAGAAACGTAACATTGTGTCTACAATGGGTTGAAAATAACCTTTCATAAACATTTTCTTCCATCAAGAAAAAAGTAAATGTAATGTAACTAAATTTATCGATGCGTTTGTTATTATTTATGAGCATATGTATTTAAAAAATTCAAACTTCAATAAACTTCATTTGAATCTTTTTGAAATGTTAATGCATAAACCGTGAATCAAAAAACAATGCAAAAATGACCTTTTGCTTAAATTAAATTTATAATAAACTGAAAAAAAAAACATTTCAACTCGGGAAACATCTATGTTTCTTCTTTGTACAACTAATTTTCGCAGGTGTAGTTGCAAATCGGAAGAAGAAGCATTTGAAATTGAACTCTTCTGTGAAAATGCAAGGACATCATTACTTGGTTAGGAATCCATCACTTTCAAGTTTTCAATTTATTCTGATATAACACTGTATGCTTGATAGTTTGATATTTAAATTTTGTCATTTCAGAGGAGAATTTAGCACCCTTCTTCGATCACATGTGGAGTTTTCTCTTTGACTGCACTGACTCATCTGTTAGGCTAGGTACTGAGAAATATTTAATCATAAAATGCTGGCTTTTGATCTAATGAATTAATCATTCCTTAAATTTTCAGCCATGACTCTGCAGTTGAAACACGCACTTGGACATGCCAGGAAAGATGGCAGATTGCTCGATCTTTGCATCACTTTGGTGGAAGATAAAGATGATGCCGTGCGCAGAGCATTTAGGTTCATCATTGTTTCTTCTTTGTTTTCCTACATGAGCAGTTTTCTCAAATAATTTCTTATTCTTAATTACTTAATTTCCCAGCAAATGCTTGCCAGCCTATTTGGAGGCCCTGGAATCATCCGGCAGGTCCTTTGAGAACCTTGTCACCTCTATAAAGCAAATGTACAAAGAGGCACAAGGAAAAGCAAACTGGCGACTTTTAGAAACAATTCTGCTAACTATTGGCAGTATCGGAAAGTATGCCGAATATTAATTCAGTTTTTAAAACAACTATGGTATTCAATAAGCTGGACTTGTCAGCAAGAGATCGTTGCAAAAATATAAGTAACTCTTTAAGAAACTATTACTTAGCTTCGTTTTTCAACAGTTTAAGATTTTCAAGTCTATGCAAGCTCAAGAATTCATAAAAACTTACTTATATTGATTTTGAGACTATTCTATGCCTATTGATCGATCTTCTTTGACTTTGTGCTTTTGAAATCTCCATAAACTTCATATTTTTTTCAGAGTGGCTGATGGCGACCTGCTATCAATTGTCATAATCACTTTGCTGGAGAATCTCTTCTCACAAGTCAATTTGATTTCAACCACAGCTTACATGGAGGTATAAATTCATAGGAGATGAAAGTTTTTAAGGGAAATGTGCTTTCTTTACTGACGTTTCTCCATTGCATCACTTTATTGCTATTTTTATTTGCATTTTTAATACAAATTTCATTGTACACCCAAACAAAACTGATTCAAATTATGTGTGTTGATCAAATTAGATAAAGGAGCTTGCTGCTGCTAAACAGCTCGAGCCAAATGTGTTATTCATGAGCCATCGGCGTCCTATTAGCGAGGTATGTTTTAATGTTTTGAATGGTTTTCTAAAGGTAACATTTTTCTGTCATACGTGTTTTTATAGTTTCTTTTAGAAACTCTTTACGAAGCTCATGGAAGAGGCGATGCTGCGCCAATTGAAAATTTAAATAACATCGTATTGGTCTTCAATTTTGCGGATACTAAATCCGTTTTGACCGTAAGCAGCCCTTCTTATCTCTCCAAATTTTTCTGATGATGGCAAAAGCATAAATGTGATGATATGCATTAAGCGCGAGGGAATGAAACCCGCAATTGAGTAAAAGTTAAAGATTGCCAAGCTCTGACACGAATTCTATGTTGATATGAAAGAATAATCCTGCAAATTTTACAATTCTACCGATCTACCTTAGCCAACATACTTAACACTGCTTTCGGTTATTTACAGGTGCTGATACCTTATTTCCTTCCTCATCTGGCCATCAAAGCTTCTCCTCAGGCTACAGCTTTCAGCCGTTATTTGGCCAGACACCTGAAAATTGACAGAAGGGAACTTTTTACCAAGCATTTCAAGAATATCTTTTGCCATCTTGTCTGCTATTGCTCCACGGCTGAACGGGATAAAGCCCTCGCCTACGTAATGGTAAATGCCACAAAATTTTAATTCTTAAATAAATTAATGATGAAATACAATTGTGATATTGCAATTATTTTGGTCCTCGCAGAAAGAAGCAGAAGTTGACATTGGTAGATTGTTGCGCCTTGATTGTCAGCGCATTCATAACGAGCTGCTGCTGCGCATTGGCAGTCACTATGAACGGGTGTTTAAGGGGTTAGCGATTCTCGCCACTAACGATGACTGCAACAGCGGATCAGTGGCCATCAAACGTCCAGAAGAAATGGTAACCACGAGAGGCAGGATGATGGCAAACATTGCACTATTAATTGATGCATTGATATTTTGTCAATATTTTAGGTGGAATTCCTTCAGCCACGTTTTTTGGGATTTTTGGCATTTTTTGATCATCAAATACAAAGCACGAAGATTTCAGCCGAAGAGAAGCTATCAGTAAGACAAAAATAATAATTTTAAACAGCAAGATTGTCGCATTAGTTTTGTTACATTTATTTACAACTGAGCAAGGTGGCTTAGAGGTTAGCATCCTCGTCTTGCATTCGGTAGACCCAGCTTCGATTCCCGGGTAGGCTATCCTCGATTGTGGTTTTTCATGGTTTCCCACAATTCCTCCAGGTGAATGCTGAGATAGTTCCTATATTAAAATCGGCCATGACCGTCTTCCCATCCCATCCTCGTCTTAAAGTCCTGGTAATTACGGGAAAATTAACCAAATTGTGATGTTGGGGTCCATCATGACCATGACTGCTTAGTCTGACTTAATTTTATAATGATCTCCCCTGTCAAATGGTACTATGTACTGACTGCAGGGTAAAGAATTGAATTGAATTAAATTGAATGTCTCAAGTTTGAAAATTTATGATGACAGCATTCAGGGTTCCCCCAGACCTGGAAAACGTGGAAAGTCAAGGAACTTGAAAATGTTTGGAGAAGTCAGGGAAGAATGAGTTTTTTTTTGAAAAAGTCAGGGAAATTCAACGTAGTCAGGGCCCACTTGGAAACATTTTTATATTTTCCCAGTACATATTAGCAAAATTCGCAAACAGTTTTGAGGTAAAATTTGCAAAATTCTCCACGTTTTTCAAATATAAATTTTCAAAATTGTCCACGTTTTCCAGGGCCAAAATTGCAAAACGTTTTTCGACGTTTTTCGAGCAAAATTTTGAGCTAATTGTCCACGTTTTCCGAAAACAAAATTGCAAAATTTTCCACGTTTTTCAAGGACAAAATTGCAAAAATTTTCACGTTTTCCGAGGACAAATTTGCAAATTTCTCCACGTTTTCCAAGAACAAATTTGCAAACTATCTGGGAAGTTGAAAATGAAATTTCCCGGGGGCACCCTAGCGTTATGTAAGATTTCTGAATTCAAAACATCATTTTAAGGAGAACTTTGTTTGGATAGGCCGTGGAAAGTCTTATATCGATAATCAAGTTAATGGGAAACAAGCATATCACTGCCGTCCGCATCAAGGTGCTGACTACATTGCGCATCATTCTGCGCTTTGAAGATTCAACATTCATCAACGTTTGCTGTCAAGCGTGGGATGCATTCGTTCGCACGTCAGTACAAATTACCTTGCCATAATCAGCATTTATGATGGAAGCCTCATTCCAGTCAAAACCCTTTTTTAATTTTAGTTTGGGACCTACGATTCTGGGACCACTGCTCAGCCAGATTTTGGTCACTCTGCTTCCCATCGTCAAAACGTGCCCCCGAGGTGTGAACAAGATTTTTGAATATTTGATTATCGAAAATAAGTAAGTATCACTGGCTCAAGTACACGACTATGCTTCTTTCCTCTCTCATTCGACTTCCTGTCGCCTACTTCTCCTTACCCCAACCAAACGCAACTTTAATTGTGGGAATCGGAAAATAATCATCAATAAATGTGCAAACAGGCTTGAGTGCCGCATTTATCAAAATATGACATTGCACTGTTCATCATTGCCATTTTTAGAGAAACTCTCCATACTTTCTTCGACGATTTGTATTTCATACCTGATGTCCCTGAATTGGCCCATATTCACTCAGTTCTCAAGGAATACCAGGAGAAGCCGTCGAGGTACAGCTACCTTTTCAATGCCAGTGTCAGATCTTAAATGTTAACATTAATCTTTTGTTTTTCTGTTTGTCATCAACAGCACTAAAAATGATGCGAGGGCTTTTCTGACTCGCGCATTACGAGGCGTAAGCCATGAGAATCTCGACGTCCGCCTCCACGCTCTCTCCAATTTGAAAAGCGTTATCTCCGCTCATCAGGTGAAATTAGTTTTGCCACGTTAGAAATTGAAAATCGCTCACTTTATTAATGACTTCAAAATTTGCACTAAAAGTGTTTCGTTTCTCATAAAAGTAATTGCTCATTTTTCCACTAGGAATCGATGCAGAAGCTAATCCTCGGCAGTGATTTGGTGGATCCCTTAGTAACGCAACTGGTGGATACGGTAAGCCAATTTCATAAGATTAAGTGCCAAAATGGCAAAAATTTTATGTAAAACATTAATTTAGATTTTATTTCGATGGACACACCATGGTGTTATTTCTCCATGGCTAATAAACCTTTTTTAAAAAAAGATGCAACATTTAAAAACTAAATCTGATGTTCATGAATAATGAAGAGCATTACTTAATAAAATGTGACCACTTGAGGTTTCATCTTCCATTTAAGGAATAATTTCCCATTGTTGGCCTAACATTTTTGGTTGCTTATTGAATAGTTGCTGACAGGCTGCCGGGACTCCGATTCTAAGGCACGGAATCTGATAGGCCATTGCTTCGGAGAACTGGGTGCAATTGACCCTGGAAGGTGATAATCCATTGATGATTAAGGAAAGTATACTCAGCGGGTAAAGCGTATTATAGTACTAACGAATGAATTGATCCATTTTTAGACTGGACATGAAAAACTGCGGCGCGAACGTTGACCAGATTAAGATTTACCTCAGCATTGAAGAGGATAGTTTCGTCGTCGCTTTAGTTTGCGAGCTGGCAAGAGGCATCCTCGGTGCAATCGACACACGACCCCAGGTGAGACTGAACATGATCTGAGAGGTCAACTCATCGGAATGAAATTTTTACCACATGTGAAACGTCCGAAACAACATTTCATTGGGAATGAAATGTTAATTAATTAACAAGTTCTAAATCCCAAATTTTAATTTGCAGGACTGTTCATCGTATGCCATCCAGCAAATTTTGCAAATTTACAGCTGTCAAAACACTGAAGACAACGCCACACCCGGCGGCCGTTTGTGGAACAGTTTTCCCGAACACATTCAAGAAATTATTGCTCCTTTGTTGAATTCTAGGTAAGAATATGAGGCTTCGGAAAATTATCAAATGCTTCAAATAAATTTGGTCTTTTTTATAAAGATACATTGCCAATAAAGTTGACTGGACAGACATTCCCAAGCCAATCTACTGCAGTTCAAGAGGAAAGACATTTCATGATTGGATAAAAAGCTTCGCAGGATATCTGACCTCTAGGGTGGGTTATCAATCTCAGAACCTTCTGCTCTACCCTACCACCCCAAGAATGCCCTTGTTTTTTTTCCTCTCTCTGGAAGGCGCTACATCCTCCCCCCTCCCTCACACACAGACCGCAGCATAGTGTGTCAATGCATTGCAGAACTAGTGCAGTTTATTGTTAATTTACAAATTCGCAACGGAAAATGAATCTCAAACAATCTTACTGTTTCACAGGTTAGTCAATCAAAAGCCAACCAGGTATTTTCGGCATGCAGCATGGCAATACGTCACGATGCCAATATTGCTTTGTTCTTACTCCCTCACATTTTGGTCTACTTGCTTCAAGGCGACAATGAAGAAGACAACGAAATGGTAAGAAAAACCTCCACGGGCAATTTCTTGCCCGGTGAGTGGGGAGCAGTGAATAGTGTTTTCAATGAAATTATCTCTGCCTACTACGCGTTCAGACCTTCCAGGAGATTCTGACAGTCTTAAAGCATTCTGATGGAAAACTACCCTTGCAATCCGATCTTCACCACATGAGCATACAAGCCATTTTCTCCGTATTGGACTACCTGAGAAAGTGGGCTGTAAAGCAGCATTCCAGTAAAGTGTCACTCGGTTCATCATCCAGTGAAATAAGTATCGAGGTAAGCAGGGTGCAGGCCTTTCTGGATAAAATCCCGCAGGACATTTTGGCACACACTTCCTACAAGGCCCAGGCTCACACGAGGGCACTGATCAATCTCGAGGCGTACATCAAGAACAATCCAGGCAGCTTTCAGGAACAGTTGGGATTCTTGCAGGTGAAAGCTCAAACAAGTTTCTTCAAACATTAAGCCTAAATGACTTTTTGAGGAAGGTACTCGGGGGACTGGGAAACCTAACCAGTTCTCAAAATTTTAGAAATTATATCTTGCATTGGATGAACCTGACGGGATTGCTGGAGTTAACACAGTCAGACAAGAAACTAGCCTTCTCGACCAGATTTTGAGCCACGAAGCATCTGGTTTGTATTTAAAAAATAATGCAAATCGTCACCAAATGACGAGAATTTGATAAGACTAGCACAAACTATTGAATTAGGTCAACCGCAGGATGCGTTATCGTGTTATGAAAGGGCCATTCAATTGCAACCAGACGATCCGTCACTTCATCAGGGCCTCCTACGTTGTATGATGGATCTCGATCAACCTCACACGGCGCTTTCTTATGCCAATGGAATTTTGGCACAAAGGTTTTTATGAGCTCGCGTTGATATTTAGAGAAAAAGCAATGATGGATTTCTCCCAATAAATTGATCCTACCATTACATTTAGGCAAAGTTGGATAGGAAATATGAATAATTATCGTGTTGAAGCTGCTTGGAAACTCACTAGCTGGGACATATTAGATTCTTACCTAAAATGCTCAGTGAGTCATGTTTGCATTTGTCTCATATAGAACCTAACCTTTTCATGCGTGTTTTTCTAAGCAACTGCTATTCATCTTAGGAGGCAGGCGCGAATACTTGGGGACTTGGCATTGGAAAAGCCCTGTCTGCGATAAACGCTCTGGTATTACTCGGTTGCTTAATAACGATAAGTCGTTCAATTGCTAATGCTGGATGATAAAAGCGAGAACTTTTACCTACAGAAAAAAGACCAGTTTGTCGAGCAGCTAGAAATACTGCGAAATGAACAAATGGCCCCGCTCTCAGCTGCCAGCATGGAAAATGGCTGTTACCAAAGAGGTTATCAACATATTCTCAGGCAAGCAAGTCTGTGCAATCTATCATCGATTTAATGCAACCTTTGCAAAATAAGTTAAGTATTATCCTCAATGCAGGCTTCACATGCTGGACGAGTTGGAAAAAGCTACAGAGACCTTTCTCTGCCCAAATGCGAATCTCGAGAGCATCAAAGAACTTCTAGCGAATTGGGGAAACCGCAAATTATTTGTTCAAGTAAGTCCTGCATGATCTTAACACTAAAATAAGTATATTTTGACGCATGCCTCGCATGGGCAAAAACTCATCATCTTCCTTGTTGGGTGGATACTGTTCACAAAACTGCATTTGCCTTTTGATTTAGTCATCGATGCGCTGCCAGGAACCCATGATAAATTTGCGCCGCATTCTGCTCAGCATGGCAGCTGAGACGATGCCCAACTTGTCTCGACAACTGAACGAAGAGATCGGAAGGTGCTGGCTGTACAGCGCCAAAATCGCCAGAAAGTATGTTGCCCTTACTTCGAATCATTTTGGTTGTATGAAATAAATCCCCCTGCCATGTGACAATATTTTATGCTGAATGATAATTAAGAAATCTAAAAATCTATTTGTCCTTTGCATCAGGTGTGGTCATCTTCAGCGTGCCTACAGCTCTTTGTTAACAGCTACAGATTACAATTTGACAGATGCTTGTCTTGAGCAAGCAAAGTGGCACTGGCAAAAAGTTAGATTTAAAATTTAAAACGATTAGATTTTCCCTGAAATTTCAGGCAAAACTTACAAAAGCTTATTTGGTCTTTTTTTTAATTAGGGCGCACAGGAAGATGCAATTCTGTGCCTTAAGAAGCTCATCAGAGATCATTATCCGGCTGTGGTTGAAATGAAAAGATCAGGGCAGCTAGGATCTTCGCGCGAGCGAAATGAAACATTCAAATTTGCTTGGGCTAAGGTGAGTTACACAAAAACCTTTCAATTTTTGAGAAAATCTTGCTGAAATAACCTTGCATTGTTTACAGACAAAACTTATGCTGGCCAGATACACTGAAGAATCGAGCAACCTGGAAAGCTTTTCAATCGTCGAAATGTATCGAGATGTCGTGACAATAAATCCCGATTGGGAAGATGGCCATTTTTTCATGGCCCAGTTTTACGACCGCATTTTGTGCTCCGGAGGAGACCGAAAGGAGAAGCGCGGGTGAGTAATTCACAATGCACTATTTGCGTGCCAAACTTATAATTTACCAATTTTGTTACATTTTTCATTTTTTCACTCTATTCAAGTGACATGTTATTTGCCATCGTGAAACATTTTGGCACATCCCTCATGCATGGCTGTCGCTACGTTTACCAGTCGATGCCACGGTTGCTCAGCCTGTGGTTGGAGTTCGGTAACACTGTTGCCGAAGCGGAGAAATTGCAGAGAAATAGCACGTCAAAGGCAATGTACGAAAGCTTGTACAAAACCCTTAAATCTTTGCATGAAAAGGTAAGGATAGTAAATGCACCGAGTGTCAGCAACAATTTACCATTTGCTGTTCTTTTCTTCGTGGCCATCGTGGAATCATTTTACAAACTGATTATATTTTATCGACTACATTGCTCCTGTTTTTTAGCTGATTCTCCCATTCTCCGAGCGATTACCGCCCTACTTGTTCCTGACAGCATTTTCGCAGCTCATTTCTCGCATTTGCCATTCGCAACCAGATGTGTTTTTGGCGCTTCAAGTTCGTATCCCAGAAAGTGCTTCAATTCGGTTTTCCGCATGCAAAAATGATCTCGCAGACTCATGCCTATTGTTAATTTTTAGAAAATAATAGCCAAGCTTTTAGTGACTTACCCTCAGCAGTCCATGTGGATGATGATGGCAGTCTCTAAGGTAAGCGCCTCTCGCTTTGACAGATTTTGGAATCCAGTGGACAGACATGAAGACTGCATACTCCTTTTTTCAGTCTTCCTATCAAATTCGCAAGAGACGATGTGAAGAAATATTTTCCAAAGCGCAGGAAATGTCGCCAAATCTTTACAAGTTTCTGTCAGACGCCACCAAGCTGACTGACAAATTCCTTGACATGAGCAACAAGCAAGTTCCTATGGGCATCAACACTATAAGCATAAGCAAGGAATTTCGTGGATTACTTCAACTGCTGCAAGATAGGTAGAAAAATAAATCTGGTTGAGATTCTGGTGAAACAAGTACCTTCCATTTGGGATTCTTCGCAAAGCCTTTCATGGCCGATACCCTCTCGTTGTTGCAGGAAATTCAGTCAAATCGTTATTCCACGTCAGTCTTCCTTGATGGTCACTCTGCCAACCACGGGTCAAGGGTCGCATTTCAAGCATGAACCCTTCATCCATGGTCAAGTCTTCATTTGCGGCGTCAAAGACTCGGCGAGTATTATTATGAGAAATTTATTTGACTTGCCGCAGGCAAATTTAAAACTAATATATGAAGATATTGGCTATATAACAATACACGTGTACTTTACAAAAATTCTACCAAGTGATTAAAACAAAATATTATAATACACATAATTTATGCATATGCATTCTCTTTGGTTTAAGGTGTATTTTAGTTTATTTAAAAAAATATAAGAATGGGAAAAATTTGAAATAAATGTAGAACACAGAAACAATGAAATTTTTTTGGTCTAGTTCTTAAATAGTATGACACATAAGAAATATACCAGTCCTGCATTAGATTAGCTTTTTACATCAAAAGTATCAAAATATATTTTTTTTTCAAAAAAGATTCTGAAAATTCTCAGTTGAATAGATTTTAGTTAAATTTACACTGTATTGAACCAAAATCTAATTTTCTGTTTTTCCGCACGTTTCCTCCCCCTCCCCCATTTCAGGTCGAACTGATGTCTTCGCTTCAGCGACCCAAAAAGTTTTCATTAAGAGGGACCGATGGAAAATATTACGAAATGTTATGCAAACCAAAAGTAAGCTGAAAGATGTTCATTAATAAAAATATGAAAACCTTTAAGTTTAACTGTCAGAAATTAACGACTTATCTGCAGCATTTAGTAATAATTATTTTAATAAAGTCATGACAAAGTTTGAATTTTATAATTAGGACGACCTACGCAAGGACTGCCGCCTCATGGAGTTCAACTCTGTAGTGAACAAGTTTTTGCTGAAAGATGCAGAATCTCGAAGGCGGCAGCTCCACATAAGGACTTATGTAAGTCCAATTTTTTTTTAAATATTGCCGCAAAATATATTTTTACATACTCAATTTGCATTAAATGTAGGCTGTGGTGCCACTGAACGAAGAATGTGGTCTTCTCGAATGGGTGCCAAACCTGACTGGCCTACGGATCATCGTAAACCAAATTTACAAGGAAAGGAAGCAATTTACGCCAGGAAATTATCTCAAAGATAATATGCCAGCACGGAGCTCCTCTATTGAGTAATTTGATCGAAACGATTGGAATTACCCACCCGATTTTGTCCTCAATCGGCGCTAAGGATGGCGATTATGCCTCCTCATAATTGATAACTTTTTTTAAAAAAAAAATCCCAGATACAATTAGTTCCAGTACTTTTCCAATTCGTGCAAATTTCACCCAATTTTAATGTTTAAACTTTTGTTTTGTTAATTTAAAGGACAAAGGTCGATGTTTTCAAGACGAAGTACCTTCCAAAATTTCCACCAGTTTTCAGTGAATGGTTTGTGCGTTCCTTCCCGGATCCCACAACTTGGTAGTTGTTTTTTTTACTGAATTTACCAGAAAAACTATTACTTTTTCGTTAGTTTCACGTCAAATGTTACAGGTATCTGGCAAGACTGGCCTATGCTCGCACCACAGCCGTAATGAGTATGATTGGTTACATTCTCGGGTTGGGTGATCGACACGGAGAGAACATTTTGTATGACTCGAGCTGTGGGGACACAGTTCATGTGGATTTCAACTGCTTGTTTAATCGGGTCAGTTTAGAAATCGCTACAAATTAATGAGAATTTAGCATTGGCCTAGCATAATTTTACCATTTGAAAAATCTTATTTTATAGGGAGAAACCTTTGAATGGCCCGAAGTGGTGCCTTTTCGCTTAACTCACAACATGATAGAGGCAATGGTAAGCGGGGACAATTGTACTTTTAACGAAACCAGAAAATTTATGCCACTTTCGCTATTTCAGACATATTTTATCTCATGGAAAGAATCAACTAATCTCAAATTTTAAAAGTGAAGCCATTTTTGTTTTAAAATTTTTTAAAAAAGCATTTCGATTAAAAAAGAAATTGTCAGTGAAATGGTTTTAACATGGTGTCACTTATTTTCAGGGTCCTTTAGGGTGCGAAGGCGTTTACCGCAAATCCTGCGAAGCAACGCTTCGAGTGATGCGGAAACAGGTCGATACATTAATGAGGTAAAGGAATTCGTTGGATAATTTGAGGACATTTTTATACTGGTTATTATCCACAATAAATTGCTTCTTTGTGTTCGCTTTATGAGAAACTATGTATTTCCGAAAATTCGCCCAGAACATCATCAGTGGAAAAGTAATGTTATTGGGATTAGGCAATGTGAAAATGCAAGAAATAGCACACTACAGGGTGGGCCAATAAAAAGTAAGCCAACTTTATAAAAATCATAAAATGGTTATTTGTTAATGGAATTTAATGAAAATTTGTACATGTGTACTTAAATAGGATACAAAAAAATTCCCTATTTCAATTTGTGTTCAAAGTTAGCACCTTTCGCGGAAACACAAGCCCTAAGGCGTGTGCGCCATTGGGCGATTGCCTCGTGGATTGTTGTTTGATCAATTTTCTTCCAAGCGCCATTCCGCGTTCTTCAGTGAACGCCATTTTGAAAGACAAATTCGAATGATTACGTCATTAAAAAAGAACGTGAAGGAGGGCAATTCGAAAGTAAAGAGAACAACAATATTTGTACAAATTTTCATTAAATTACATTAACAAATAACCATTTTATGATTTTTATAAAGTTGGCTTACTTTTTTTGGCCCACCTTGTATATTATACAGTGCTAAAGCTATGAAAAACCCGTAGGACTATTTATGTCACTGTTCTTTGCTCTATGCGATTTGGGCTGTGGACTCGTTTTTATGAGGGGTGGGAGATTTAAAACACGTACATGTACAAGGTATGTTGACCTGAAAAGAATTGTTACAGGGCTTTAGCAAGTGGTGTTACATCCACTGATGCAACTAGCTCCCATCTTGCCATGGAGCAGCGAAAGTTCAAGAAATTGTCCTCTGACAAGACTGAATGCTACCGGAGGGAAAACGTTGGCAGCCGGTATTGCTCAAGTTGCAGGGAATACTTCGCCAAACTCCTCGATGATGGAGAAAAGTACGCCAAATTCGTGGTTTGCCAGTACGATGTCCGCACCGTCACCCTGTCCGTACTCGCACCACAGGAAAAAGGAGCCGAAGTAGCATCACTGTGTGACATGATCGTCAATCGTGCCTTGGAAGAAGATGTTTCGAGGGAAGTGACCATCGATTTGTTCGACGGATCTGTGAGGTTGGCATTCTCCGCTGGTTTCAACATTAAAGAGATCGAAGCCAAAGAATGGCAACTCCGTAGCGTGCACTTTCTCAACCCACCGGTGAAAACTTCCGAGGAGCTGCTCCAGTGGGTCTGCAAGATGACGGAATGCGAGGTCTCGGACGTCGAATGGCACGCTCTGAAGACATCCTACAACGTCAGAAGGCAGAAGGATTCTTCCACGGTTGGCATCGTTGCATTCCAAGAAGAAAAGTTTGCCAAGAAAGCTCGGAAAAACTGCCGCACCTCCTCGCCGGAGAGCGGATGCCACCGGACGATCGTGAAGTCGTCAGTGGACAATCTGAAAGAAATGCTCAACGAACACGACGTGTTTCCATTTAAGTTGGTAAACATACGACCTAACAGATGCTTGATAGTGTACTCTAATGCTCCGGAGTCTGTGGACGAAGAACGTCTTCGTAAATTGCTTCGGCAGCACGGCATTCCAGATCCCACTTACGTCAGATGTAGCAGACCCGTGAACGGAACGCGCTACATCAACGTCACGTTCATCGTCGATAAAGAAGTCGAGGACATTGTGGCGAAGTGCAAGAAAATCTCTCAACTCAGAGCCAAATTCCAGATCACCGTTCCTTGCAGACGTGGATACGTGGATGCCGCACCTCCGACCAGAGAAATCAGTGTCAGGACCAAGTGTGAAGAGACTTTGAATCCGGCGGAATACTTAGTTTTATTTCGACACTGTCAAGAAGCCGATGTTCTGTACAAGCTCGGTCGGAGGAATCGTCTATTTCATGTCGATGGCTCAGCGACAGTCAAAGTTCCGCATCCGGAAGTGATTTCTCTGGAGGACGTATTGGATGGCATCGCCTCTGTTCATGGCGTTGAGTGCACGATGGGGAAGATGCTCCCAGAAGGTGGACGGGAGGTAAGGTTCAATGGCAACTTGACTTCAGTTTGCGAGGAGGCTGCTCAGGAGTTCATGAACGTAATAGCTCCAATGAAGTACGATTTTGAGGCCGGAGATACTCTACTGATGGCCGAGGAACTGCGTGCCAAAGGGCATATTCACCGATGGGCTGCTAAAGCTTCCGTCGTTGTGGATGAGCACTCCTCCGGAGGCAGTTTCTCCGGCATCAGCATCCACGGTGATAAATACCAGCAAGGTCTGTTCTTGGGAAGGCTGGCTCGTTACTACGACGAGTTTGAGGACCGATATCACCTCCTTTTCCTTTCGGCTGATGAAAACTGCTGGTTTCGTAAGGGAAAGTCTGGCCAAGGACAGCTTAGGAGGTTGGTGGAGGACCAGAAGTTGGACGAGGCGCGGATCAGCTACCGAGCATCTTCCAGTGCCATCGAAATTGCGGTGAAGTCGAACACCCGGAGACTTCCTTCCGTCATCATTGGCGAATGCGTTTCAGCCATCGGCAGTTTCTTGGCCCAACTCCATCAGCAGTCTTTCCTGGCAGAAAACTGCGTTTACTGCAACGGTCGTCCAGACAGCAACCTCTCCATCTGCGGCCATCCCCATTGCGAGGAATGCCTGCATCAGGCGGTGGTCACCCAATTGCCGACGTATTCCGTGGACGAGTGCGTGACACCCGCCGAATCCAGAACGCTGGAACGTCGAATGAGGAGCGTTTTGGGCAGTTGCCCTCGTTGCCAGACCTCGATATCTGCGGAGGACCTGCAGAGATGCTTAATGGGTTCTGCGCTGGAGGAAGTGTGTTCGGCCTTCGCCAGGCTTTATTTGAGTGGAGCGGATCGTCCACTGGGCTTGTGTCCGAAGTTTCGCTGTAGCGCAATCATGGCCAAGCGAAACGGATACACGGATTGTCCTTCTTGCGAGGAACCATGTTGTCCCGAGTGCGGCATCGACAATGATGACAGACATCGTGGCGTGTCCTGCGAGGAATACCCGCGGCTCTTGAGGAAAGGAACTTCCGGCATAGAGCTTCTCAAGAGTATCGTTACGAAAGCGGAAGAATACGCTCGCTCCCACTGGAGAGCCAATGCGGGGAAAAAGAAGATCCGTCAGATCGAAGTCAATCCTGGACTGGAGAGAGGATGCGCGGCGTTGCGACGCTATTGCGCGGGAATTGAACGCGTCGGTTTCGCCCAGTTTCTACACAAGGCCGTGTTCGCGTGGTACGGAACGCACCACGACGATGTTCCCACCATTTGTGACGATGGATTTGACCCTAAACGTCGATGGTAAGTTTGGAATTTCAGTTCAAATACAACGAAAGCCGCTTAATTCGATCACGATGGGTTCTGGCGATTTTGACCGAAATACATGTAGGTGATGAATGTCAAAAAACACGCTAAACATTGATTTTATCAAAATAATTTGTTCTATGTTTTAAAACATAGAAACACATTTTACTTTTTTAAAATTCGCGGTGAAATCCATGTGAGTAGAGCCGCAGATGCATTAGATGATTAGATGCACGCATACGCCTTGTCCAAAAGTGTCCATGCTTGTACGAAACACTCTCAAACTTGTTTTCGCGCCATGAGACGATTGGACTTTTTTTTTCGTAAAGAGCAACATAGGAAAAAATCCGTTCTGACTGTTTTGATCCTCATGTTTCATTCACCTACAGGTACTTCCGCACTGGAGGAAATACGGAGGAACTTTCTATTGCTAATGTTTTGCCAGTTGTTTCTGGAAAAGAAAAACTTACGTGAACAATGAAGGTGACAATTAATGCAAGCGTGCAATTTATGCCAAGTAATTATCTAAACCAATTCATGTAAACAACTGGCAGCAAATTAGCAACACATGCGCAAAATGTTCCTCCGTTTCCTCCAGTTTTCATTGATTATACAGTACATGTAGAGCTAATTTCACTTGACACTTTTTGAGTTATGGGGCCATTCAAAAAGGACGTCCTCATATAGAGGGTAGGAGGGGGGTGATAGGTTGAGTCACGGACACAATGTGGACAGGGGAGGGAGAGGGATTTGACCAACTCGGACGTCCACTGCAAAAGTCAGTGAACCTCCAGTCTTGGAAAATCTGGATAAGTCAAAAAACTTAAAAAAAAGCTCAGGGTCCATTTGCATACTTTCAAATTTTCCCAGTACAAATTTGCAAAATTTTCATTTTTCTCGAGCATAAACTCGCCAAATTTGCAACCTGTTCCGAGGAGATCTTTACTAATTTTTTCACGTCTTCCCGAAGACAAGTTTCCAAGCATTTCCAAGTTATACCGAGGACAAATTTGCAACATTTTCCACATTTTCCTAAGGACAAATAAATCTTCAACATTTTCAACGGTTTTCGAGTACAGATTTGTAAAATTATCAACAGTTTCCGAGGAAAATATTTCAAAATTTCCAACAGATTCTGAGGACAAATTGGCAAATTTCTCAACTTTTTCAGACTACAAAATTGACGTTTTCCGAGTACAAATTTGCAAAACTTTCAACATTTTCCGAATGCGTTTTTTTTTTTTAAAGTTTCGGACTTTCGAATGGTGGAAGGGGGCCCTGATTGACCGGAACACAATGTGGACAGGGGGTAGGGGGAGTCCAATTTTGGGCAAGTTTTGCGGACGTCCTTTTTGAAGGCTGCGATATCGTTTTTTTATTAATTCCTTCTCTATTCCAGTGGACAGTTGTTTGGTCCTGGCGAGTATTTCGGTACGAACGCTTCGTCTTTCCGTGGCTATCGCAAAGATTGCAATCGCTTCATCTTGGTGCAACTAATAAATTGCTTCGCCGTTAAAAGCATCGACAATTTCTGTTACGTTGTTAACAACCCCGTTGACCGGAGTTACGCTTTCAACCTGCCATTGCTCGTTGTGACGTTCGGCTCGCCTCACCAACCTCAAATTTCTTGGATTTTGAAAGAAAAACGTTTTCTTCCGGAGCCGTTCTAGGAATTGACTACTGCACTAGCTAACTGAAGCAACCGATACTCAAGAACATCCTCCATAGAAGGAATGGTTTAAGTTGCAAGACTGTTCATTGCCGCTCGACGCGACGTTTCGGCCCAATTAATGTTCTTCATCGGAAGCTGGCTATTCTTAGTGGACGAATATTATACATGTAGAACATTCATTGTTTATTTTTGACGTGAATCCCCTACTTAAAGAGTTGCCGCGATTAAATCTCGGATTATGCCGGGTTAAATGTAAAAAAAAATGTCCGATTAAATTCCCAAAAACATGTTCGATTAAATTTCCGAAAAATGTGCAATGAAATGTTCGATAAAACTTCCGATTAAAATGTCGGAAAAATGTCCCTAAAAAATTCTTCATTAAATGGAAAAAAAAAAAAAAAAAAATGCGTAAATAATGTCCGAACAAATACATGTACCAATTAAATTTTCTAGAAAATTGTCCGAAAAATGCGTGATTAAACAGGGTACACCTAGTCCTGGAAAAGTCTGGGAAATTCAACGTAGCCATGATGTTGCGATCCAAAATTAATGCTTCTACATGGTTAGCTCACGGCCCATTTTCCAAGTAGAAATTTCTAAAATTGTCCACGTTATCCTATTAAAAAATTGGCAAAATTTCCCACGTTTTCTGAGTACAATTTTTCCACATTTTCCGAATTCAAATTTTTTATACAATTTTTTTTTAAATTTATTTTTATTTGTCTATGTTAATTTTCAAAATTGTCATCGGTAAATTGTGCAAAATATGCCAATTTTGACATTCACCATTGATAAGGGAAATTTCTTTAAAACCTGGAAAAGTCAGGGAAGTTAATAATGAAATTTCTGGGCGAACCTTGCTTGTTAAATGTCCAAAAATGTCCGATTAAATTTCCGAACAAATGCGTGCTTATTTTTAAATTTATTTTTCATCACTTTTTATTCTATATTTTGTGTATGTATTGTGTATGTACAAATATTGTACTCGCATGCAGTGTAGCTAGCCATATTTAAGTTACATCTCATTCTCATTGCATGC
>JAQGAO010001593.1:0-23607 GCA_034697705.1 Ommatoiulus sabulosus | reverse complement strand
CGATTGGTTGGAAGTACTCTTTTTAATTTCCTTTCTTTTCACAATGTGCAGTCAACGGAATACAACATAAGGCCATATCATGATATATAAACTGAAATGATCGCAAAGATTTCAAAAAAGAAATGACCGGGAAATGATGCAATTTTGAAAGAAGGTTTCGTAAAGCTTTAATAAACGCAGTTTATTCGTCGTAAAGTCACGTGAGCAAAATGGATACGATAATTGAGTTTAAGCGAGAAATCTATATCCGGCAACTTGTTTTCATATATATAAATTGCCTAATATAATGCTAACCAATGCCCCATATGTTGGGAAAAATTTCCATCGCAAATATGTTTCCAGATATATCTGATATAAAGTGATCCTATTCTGAGCAAGTTATTTCTGGAAAGAAAATGACGTCATAGGTAGTACAGTATAATGCACAAATTTCTTTCTGTTGGTTAACCAAACAGGAAACACATACGTTATAGAATCTAATAAGCAGTGCTGTCAAGTAATTCTACCCCATTTCCCTTTGAAACAATGCTGTCATATAGGCTACTGTAGGGATATGTTCCGAAAATATCGCTCCATGTGTACAGCAACAAGAAAGTGTTTCAGCCTAAATAACTTTCCAGGCAATTAATGCAGTCGTTTTACACACGTGACTTCACCTCTGCCAAAGTGCGATTCTGTCCGAGTACAAGTACTTTCCGGAGCAACTCTAGTCGTTAAAATAGGCCTAGCACACCTTGACATACAGTCGTGTTTGAGTCCCACCATACAGATAGACGCAACAAAAAAACTCAGCCAACCGCAAGAATTTATCAGCATCATTACTCGGCGCGATGACATCATGCAAATTAGCGTAAGAGACGTCAATGTGACACGGCGCTCCCCTCCCAAAGGCACGTTGCCATGGCAACCTCGGGAGTGCAGCATCTGATCCACGCGGTGGGCTCCGTATTGATCTTCTCCGTCACATACGATCTAGAGAAAGGGGGGATAACCGCCGAATTTGGAGGCGAAGTGCGCCGCTGACGTCACACTTACGTCATCGCAGCCCTGGCCTTGAGTGGAAATTGGGGGGAAATGGGTGCATTATGCGTATGGATGAGCTTGAAAGGATTGACGAAAGAAAAATAGCCGAGCAACTTGAAACGATGGAAAATGGTCAAGGCTAATGGCTAAGTAATCAACGAATGAAGAAAATTGGGAACATAAATTGAATTTGGAGTTACAGACAACTCGCTCTTTCTCCGGGTCTGAAAAAAAAACTGCTCGCACAAACATCTTGTGGATTTGACAGAAACCAAGAAGAAAATAAGATTCTTTGAAAAATGACTTCCTACGTGAAATCGATTGCTGCGGTGCCCGGTGGGTCGCAAATGTGATTTGCTCGAAATGGTAGAGGGGTATTTAGGCAGAAGCTTTACGAATCGTAATTTTTGCAGTCATGAAGTCACGCGTGCAAAAGGGATGCATTAATTGGTTTAAAAACAGCGATCAAGTTCAGCGAATCTTTTTAACCGATTTCCAACACGTGACTTCGAGACTACCAATGTACGAGACGTAAAGCATATGTCTGAGGACCCCGAATGTAAATGCAGTGGTCGGACTGACAACACTCGATTTGACGAAGACAATGATCAAAGTGGACAGCAACTGACCATGAATGGCCTGATATGAGCTCTATGAAACAGCAGAATAACATAAAAGCCAATAGTCTTTTTCTAAAGCTGATACGATGGGGAAGCAACCTAGTTTTCAAAATAAATTGAATTTACAGTTTTTTGAAGAAAAAAAATATTATACTTGTATGTACTCAGACAGAAATTTTACGGTCACTTATGGCAGTCGTGAAGTCATTCGTGCTAAATTGGCGGACTAATTGGTTTAAAAATCCACTGATGACTGATTAATGCATTCTTTTCATATACATGACTTAATCACGACTGCCAAAGTACGATTCGCAAAGCTTTTATCTGAGTACCCCTCAATTGGAATTATTTGGAACAACAGGGCCTCTATGTAAAGCCCTGAATAAACAAACTGGTCATGCACAAATTTGAGGTCTTCATAAACAAGCTCACTGGTTTGCTTTATTCGCTCTTTCCGTCATGTGATGAAAGATGAAATAATTGAGTGCACTACATAAAGCGTGTGCAATGACTGAAAATAGAGAAATTAGCGTATAACGATGACGTGTCGCTTACGTAAGTCCACCTTGTAGGGGTGACGGGTGGGGCAATTAGAAATTACCCCTCTCACGTTGCCCATGAAACCGTGATAATTAGAAGTACGGTTGGCCTAACGAGTTATTTACACGGGATTATAATGGGACTAGAAGTGTCTCGTTGCACTCGCCTGCATGCTGTTCAAAATTCTGGAAACTGACGAAAACTTAATCAAAAATGAAATCTGAGGCATTTTTAATTTAGGCTGACACTTCTTTGTAAGATTTTAAGCTAGCATAAGTTAACGTTAATGAATACGCGTCTGATTACAAAGGGTCTTGCGCGGCGCTTCATAGACTAAACACGAAGCTCAACTCGAAATTGCCACAGTTTTGAAGTATGCAGGCTTTCTAAAAACATGACGGGAATGTACAATATGTACTCTGTGCTGGATTATTCGGGATAAAATGGGTTGCAATGAAGTGTAATAATGAGGCTTTTCGTTAAACCTTCTGCATATGATCTCTGAAAACAATTTACGAAGACATGTTGTGCAACAGCTTGTAATGTAAACTGCTTTTTTTTGGAATAATTCTGACTTATTACGCGAACGAATATGATGATGGAACTATACAGGGTTATTACAAAAGAATCATTGGGTTTGAAAAATATATACAATACAAAGTATTGCAGATATAATATTAAATGGCACACGAAAAGAAAGGGAAAAAGTCCAAGTTTAAAACGCGCACTTGCAAACTTTGCTTTAAACGCCCATCAGGTGGCAGCACGAACCAAGTATCCAAAATGGCGTCAATAGCACCAGAAAGCGTTTTGTGTGCTCGAGTTTGCGAGCTGCTTTGAACAGCATTGATAGGGACACACTTCAGCTTTTATGGTATGATTAAAAACTTGGACATTTTCACTTTCTCTTCATGTGTCATTTACTATTGTATCTGTAATACTTTCCAAAATATATCTTTTTTAAAACTCGATGATTCTTCTGCAATAACCCTGTATAATATATTGTATACATGTACATGTATATTCCTATAAGACACTACTCTTTCGACAAGTAGGCTACTCCTCGCTTGTTTCAACAAGCTATATCGAACCAATCGTCATGGTCGCCTGGTGCTGGCATCTGGTGCTTGTCTTCGCTTAACGAAATTATTTAGGCGATCATCTCATTCCATGCTCACGCATTTTGTAATCACTGTAAGTGCTTATCGTGCTCGATTTGTTACCACATAGTGCTTCATCATCGTCATGAACACACTGTTGCTTCCCATCACATAGCTGAAGCGTCGGAATACAGTAGGTGGTTTTATGGCATCGAAAATGGCCGTGGCAGTTTAGATTCCCCGGACCTGAAAATGTCAGCATGGAAAACGCAGATAGATTAGGGCCACATTAACATGTAACCGACGCGACGAGTGAATCAAATTCCTTACAGTCTTTTTCGTCGTATCCACCGGGACAATCGGAAATTCCGTTGCATCGAAATCGGGATGGGATGCAGTAACTTCCGGGGCACTTTAAGTGATTGTTGGGACATTCGAAATCCTCTGTTTAAAATCATGATTAAATTTTGCATTATAATGGAAGATGCTGCTCAGAATTTTGTGAGAAGGCACAACTTTCAAAAGATTATAGTGACTATATGATATTTACCGCAGTCTCTTAAATGCGTTACGTCACGACATCCGATGATATAACCATATTCGTCAATGTCATAAATGCATTTCACGGAATTATTCACATAATGTCCATTGTTGCACAAAATGGTATCGCAATGATCGCAAGTTTTATAAATACGATGTTCACTCACCGCTACAGGAAATAAAAATAACAATTAATTCGCTATTAAACTGATGTAGGACTATGACGAAGAAACGAATTCGTCACCTCCTCCATAACATTCTAAAGGCCCAATGGTGTGATATCCTGCTCTGCCAGTGTCATAGCTGTTACCAAAATGAACCTGTTAAAATTAGACATTCAAAAGATTGTTTAGTCATACAAATATCATATGTATGGTAAATCCATACGATTGTCATTCGTCTCTGACGGAGACCCTGAAGCACTATAGCTGTTGAAAATTATTTGAAAGTGTTTATTGTTGTAATTAAGCAGTAAACTTTCTCTTTATCAGGTGTGCTGTTGCGCCTTACCTGTTTGATGGGTAGCTGCGTTTTATCGTTAATGTAGCCAGCGATTTCCGTATTATTGGCATCGCAATGGCATCGCATATGGTTTAAAATGCACGTCGGTGAGCATTCCCAAGCCAGCTTTTCGTTGACCCCGCAGCTGTAATTTTGAGGTTTTCCGTCCCATGACACCCAAGTAATGGGTGTTTCATTCTCGTATTGGAGGCTTCCTCCGCTGCATTCCCACTTGATGTACTGGCGGCACGATTCCGAGACGTTGGTCAGGTTTTTCAATTGATCCCAAGTTCCGTAATAATAGATAATATCTCGGTGGTAACTGCCTTGCAGCTCCATTTCCCCATGAGTGTAAATGCGGTCTTCGCTGTCGTGGTGGACCACCGTCTTCACCGAGCGGGCACTTCTGCCCACGACGCAATGAACCAGAAAAGGTAATAATGGACCATCTAAATCCGGATCGATTTTATAATATTTCGATTGGGTAATATTTTCCAGAACGAAAAGCTCGTAACAGGAGCGCCTGTATGTAGTTTGTTTGTCCGTATGCCGCTGTTTTTCTGGAACGACAACTAGAAATCATATTCAGAATATTATAACAATGTTTTAAATGGATACTATGATGAAATCAGTTATTCATTTTTTTCTAGTATATTATACTGTGTATGGACTATACACTCATAAGCATGTAAATTAATGTACAGAATAAGAAATGGAATGTCTAAGTGTTCGCTAAAATCCTTACAGCAGTCTTTGACTTCATCTTCGTGATATGATCCAGGGCAGTCGAAACTTCCATCACAATATGCATGTTTGGGAATGCATTTTCCATCGTAGCATTGAAAGGTTTTGTTACGGTTGCATCTGCCTGCACAAACACGAATTATTATATTTGTTTGTTATACAAATTCTACTTTCCTCTTCCCCTTGCTCAAAATTAAGCAAATGCAATTCTAACCACTGCATTCTTCTTCGTCAGATTTATCTTTACAATCTGCTTTTAGATCGCATCTTTTCCCTTGTGGTATACATTGCAAGTTGTTGCACTTGGTTTCGTTGGGCAAACACGCTCTGTGCACTACAATTAGTGAAGGAACTGCATTATTAAGAGTACTGAAGTGTACTGTTATGTTCGCGAAAATGGGTCTGTAAATACGGTTTTAATACCACAGTTTTCTTCGTCGGAACCATCACTACAATCGTTTTCGAAATCGCAGTATTTGGAGATGGAGATTTTCTTTCCATTTTTGCAATAAAAACTCGATGCTTTCTTATCTAAAAATATATGTTGGAATTAGCCGACTGTCTAAAAACCAATTCCAGAATATCTTCTTCCTTCATAAAGATTACGAATTACCCTAAACGAAGCTCACAATTGTGTAATTCGCATAAATGTTATTTTCAAGGAAATACAGAGGAAGGTCAGCATTACGGCCACATTGTAACGATAGTATATTATAGAATATACTGTACATGTATTCATTTTTTATTTGTGCAGGCACGACACTAAATTCAGAATTATAGTTACAGAAATGAATAGAACAGAGTTGAATAGAATTTCTTTAATGCTTACCACAGTCTAATTCGTCACTCCCATCTCTGCAGTTTTTGGTTCCGTCACACACGTATAAATACGAAATGTATTCCAAGGAATTGCAAAGAAAGCGGCGATGATTTTTTTTCTGAAATATGTTCAGTATTTCATTTCGTCTTAAACCCCAGTTGCTGCTAGAGTAGTTTGCTGTTACAAATGTAATGAGACCATGCAGTCAAAAGTTCTGTGGCTTAATCGATGATATCAGTACAGGCTCTTATGAGGACAATCATGTTTGTGCTACCTACCTGCAATTTTGCTTTTGGTTTTGCACATATACATCTTTACGCCATTCTGAGAATCCAGTGAACAAGGAATATCGTACCAATTATTTGTTGAGTGGATGCTCTCCAGTTGAATGACAGTGCAGCCTTCGTACGGACCTCCATTTGGTTGTGGATAATCATCTTGCGAGACTGCTTTTGACCTAGTATAATTATTCCGAGTCAATTGATTGTAAGCACTTAACTTGCTTTAACGTTGCAGTCTAATATTTAGCTACCAGTCAGCATAGCTCATTGGGTTCCCATCCTGCCAACGAAAGGTCCCATCTTGATGTTTGTCAGTAAGGCCTGAGGTTAATTAAAATTATTTAGCCAGTTCTTCAGAATGCTACTAATTTAACGTTCATTTTTTACCCACAACTGCATACTCACCAATATAAATTCTGTTCCGGTTCACTTTCCAAACATTGACAAGAAGGTTGTGAACAATGGCCATTTCATACTTGTCCAAAATGCTTACGAGATGGCCTTGATGTTGAATACACGATTGTTCAGCATCACCCCACTGAATGGCATCTTCTTCGATCATCAGTTTATAACAATGCTGATTGTAATATTTCCATTCACTTTTACAGTTTTTAGAATCTGTTTCCAAGCGGACAAAAATATTATGAAATTCTTATAATACATGCAGTAAAAGTACTTAATGTGAAGGGAGCAACACAAATTTTCCAAAGAATAAATGGCGCTCGTTAAGAAATCTGTGAAAACCTTATCTGCAAAAATAACAGTCAATAAATTCCTTTGGTAAAATGCTGACTGTATGGTATAGTGATTTAAAAATTTTCACTCGAAATGACTTAGAAATTTTGGTCGATTTATAGTTTCCTATTATGGGCGATAAAGTCAGCAAAGAGAAATGGAAACTGCAATCAAAGTGAAATCTGAAATTTATTCTATCTACTAAGCTGTGGTCTTATTTTCTCTATTTGTAAAATTTATGTTATTCTTCCCAGAAATGGGATTGGCTTAGTTATCTACTACCGTTAAAATTTAAATGCTGCAACGGTCTTGGAAGTTGGTATTGCTCTGATGTGTACTTTAACAAAAATCCTCTCGCCGTTGTTTTTGCGGTTGAGGAAAATTCCACCGTTAAGGTGTTTCTGCTTGAATATAATACTGGTGGAGGCATATTGGAGTTGCAATAGCGCCCAATGAGATTTTCCTTCGGAGTGCCATTGTCATCGTAGAAGTCCACAAAATCTTCTTGACAGTTTTCACTGCCAATGACATCGAAATCTTCAAAAGTTACGCTGATGTAATGTCGAGCTGGAACTTCGATTAGCCATCGGCAACGATGATTATTTTCGTAGTTCAAGGGGTGGTTTATGGACTTAATGTAACCACACGGAGATGAGCATGGGTATTTATCAGTGCAGGTATAGTCGCCTACTCCACAACCTGGACAGTCTTGTAAAAATACATAGCATTATTTGTGGCGAGTTTGGTTTTGCATGTTTTTTTTTAATATAAAAAATTGCACAGAAAATATGACATTTACCCGTGAATTGATACCTTGCAAAAAATCCTCTATCGCGGCTAATTGTTGATCGAAAACAGCTTCTTAGTGTGATGGTCATTGATCCGTTAGAAATGAGCGATTTTGGAAATGCTTTCCCATTGGATGACTTAATTGAGTCAAGGGCAGAACCCAAATGCACTGTCAAGTAATCTCTGCAAGAACCTGCGCGATGAGCAGGTTCTGGTTTAGCTAATTCAAATAAAATAAAGGCCAGCTCCACATTTTTTCCAGGTGGAGGGGTGATTGTCCACCAACAAGATAGATCTTGGCCATAGTAAAAAGGGTAATTTGGGGATTGTATTATTCCTGTTCGGTTTGTGAGATTGTATCCGCACGCATCTGCAAAAGTTGACGAGGCATAATATTCAGTAATACTTATATAAGGATTTTAATTGTAAAATCTCTAATTTATGTTAAAAACCTCTGCTTCTGCATCCATATAGTTCCACTCGCACACATGGCGCCTCTTCAAATTTAACGATACCAAATCTTACGTATCTTGCAACGAAATACTGAAGGAAGTTGAAGGAAACCGGTAAATCGTTTTTATAGCGCTTTGAATTACATTGAGTGCACTGATAAATCTGAAAATACAGGAATCATATGAATTTTGAGATAAGCCTATGAAAGAAAAAAATTGAGTTCTCAGTTAAACATCGAAACTTATCAGTTTTAATACGATCAATGATGTTGTTCCATCCCCGACAAGCGATTGAACAGCTTGCTAAATTTTTGACTTTCCATCCGCCATTTTGTTATCTGGCAAGGCTGGTCAATTAAACTACTAAAACATATTTCAAATTTATCTTTACTTGATAAATATGAAATTGTTTTTGCTTTTAGAATTGATTGTATTCGCCGTTCGCCATTCAAAACGACGCAAAATCCCAACAAGGATTACAAGATTGCGTAAACTGTAAATCATTGATCGGAACTAATAGATTTAAAAGTTCACCTTTTGTCTTCCGTAAGGCTCTTCCTCAAAAATCCACTTTAAGGTATCGTTACTGAATTCCAGCGTAAAGTTCCAGACGAATACCAATTTGCTGGCTTGATTTAATCCCTGAATTACAACTCCAGAAACGATGGTAGGGTTTCCTAAATCAATCTGAAAAATAAAATATAACGAAAGACCTTTAATTTCGAGTGAAAATCTGGAAAATTATAATTGAGTAAGGTTGCGTTAAATACCTGAAGGTGTTTATATGGATCGTCATTACTGGCACACCATCCAAATCGATGATTTAATCTCGCGTTTATAAAGAAATGATCACCTTCATTTTCACTAGACGTTGCGTTTAATTGAGAATCTTTGATTTCTTCTGAAGCCATTCCTAAAGGCTGACCGCACATTTCTACATTTAATGAAAAATTAGAAAAATATAAAGTATTATTTAAACGTGTGAAAATATATCGTAAAACATCCTATGAATTCCATGGGTTAGAAGATCATAAGACACATATTGCTCGACATTGTTTTAAATGATTTTACTGTACTCTCCGATAAATATTTAGATAATACTCTGAGATTAATTCGATTGAATAAATTACCTTTCCCATATACCTCCACTTCACATATTGTCAGCGAGTCGTAGCGTTTATAGATATACAAGGTGACATACTGTCCCAAAATCGGTTGATCGCAGTCTTTTTGTAAAACCGTAAACTCTTTCTCGATTACTGGATAATGCACGCACGTGTAGCTGTTCCCAAATTTTTCATCCACTGAATGTGGCATTCCGAAATATTTGTGGTCGTGGTATTGCGACCATGTCGATGTCAGTCCATGGTTGTCGACAACCACACGGAATCCTCGCAAACTGTTCACTGTGACAAATTAAATGATCCTATTTAAGTAATATTCATACCTGGTGATTCAGTGTGCAGACATACAAGGTATATCATTATGAATTTCATCATAAATACATAATTGACCAAGAAAACACGTTTACTTATTAATGACAGTACATGTAAAAGAAAGTTGTTGGGTCGTATGGATTTTCACTGCTATTCCATTAAGTTTTTACCAGGTATAAAACAAACTTTTACTGTTTTTTCATTGAATTAGTCGAATTCGTTTTCATCGCTTTAGTTATTCTCTAAAATTAAAAGAAATATTCGTAAAGTCGAATTTTGTAATAAGCATGCATGTTCTTCATCAGTTTCGACCGGGGACTTAAAAGCGTCACATCTATTGAGGACGGATTTTACTGTTATTACAGCATATTGTTTTGTTGATGAAAAAGGTTTTCTGTGGAAAACCCATCAGATTTAATGTTTTTTATTCGAAAATCCAATGTCATTGCAGTAGTTAAACTTTCCGCATCAAAATCCTGCAGCACTTTAAACCTTTTCTCTCATCGCTGTTGAGAGGAAGAATTGTTTCTTTTTATATGTTGAAAATATTACGTAATAAATAAAAGTTGGAACTTACTGATGTCGTAATAGCAGTAATAGAGGGTAAATCCCCTTTCAAATAAGATGACGTCGATTTTGGGGTGAGGGGTCTTAAACCGATTCGACGTCAACGAAATGTGACTTTCTTCTTCCATAAAATGAAAGTAATGGTGCAGATTATTCATGCCTTCTATGCGCTGACAATCTTCGCCATATTGGAGTAGATAAAAGGGCATGTGGTTTGGTAGACGTATCGGATCGTTGGGATCTCCATCATCTCGACAACAGAAGTAAATTTTTGTCATATTGGCATCGTATTCTCCCGATGGCATAGTGCCGTTTGCATAATTTCCATTTCTGCGCGTGATTTTCTTATTAATCCATTGAATGAAACCACTTTCAAATACTGGAGGGCAGGTAGGGCCATACTGAAAAATGCAGTATTGCCCCGGCATCCATTCAAAATCATTGTTGGGAGGCACATCGTTGACTTTCATGCAAAAATGCTGTTCTACGCCTCGATGCTCTTGAAGGCCACCTGGAATCAAAATGACATACAGTACTTTCTCATTATGAAATGTATTGTCAGAATTGTCCACTTCATTACTGGTTCATGGTTTACAATACTATCTATGGTTTGTTGCAGTTAGCAAATTTTGACACATTCATGAAGCCAACCGGAAGACATCGATACAAGTTGCAGCTTGATATAACCAAATATGGAATTTAACCTAGTATTGCATATGTCACTACAAAAATGAAAGACGGAGTTGTGATTTTTAAATGGGTGTAGAGATTTCCACCACAGACTGACAGTTAAAAGGAGAGGGTGTACTCTCTGGAGGAGGAGGAGGAGGAGGAGGAGGAGGAGGAGGAGGAGGAGGGGGGAAGGGGGCAGCGTGGACACAAATATAAACTGCCATATTCCTTTACTGCTTTCTTCTTAGGTCGAAATTAATCATAAATCCTGTCGATTGTTGCGATGGCCCAACATGTAATATTTATAATTTATCGTCGAATACATTAATTTGATGTTCAATACATATTAGCTCGTGGCAGCTTTTCCAATAACTGGCACTTCATCCTTGGTATCAGAAAAGGTAAAGTGGAGCAGTATTTAATCGCTTTGGACTCAGTTTGCTTCAGCATTATTCTTCAATGTTTGTATATTGCCTTCATAAATAATACTGCCTTCGCGACAGAAAGTGTACTTTTTATATCATGAGCAGCATTTAGGTCACTGCTACATATCTTATGTAATTGCCCGTCCTTTCTAAAAATCCCGTGAACCAAAAAAAAAAGCTGCGCCTCAATAGACACCCTGCTGAAAAATCGATAAAACCTGCAGGGAGCTTTTCTTTTGAATTTTCTAATTATTCTACGCTCGTAGCTACGATCGTATAAAAGATGTTATAAGCATCATAATAATGGCTGCCCTATAGAACTTTGGTATGGAAGCACAACCTTGGCACGAATCATTAATTTCGGAATGAAAGTGGTAACCCAGCAAACGCACGTTTTCTTGAGTGGGACAGGGTAGCCAATGCGTCACCATAGCTGCCACCTTGGCTCTGATCGAATTTCCTTTATCAAGGATTTGCTGTCAAATTTGTGAAGTTCTATATCCCTCTATTGAAGTTATTTGGAGATTATTCTTCGCCTCTATTACCTTTAAGTTGAGTCCCTTCAGCCCAGTGCATCATTTTATCATCTACTTGAACAACAGGATATTCCAGATCGTGATAACGAATTCCAGTTTCCCAAGTCAAGTTTTCTGCTATCGGGCATCCAGAATTGGGCATTGGAAGTCCATACATTCCCTTGGGCCATGGAATTTCTTCTCTCGTTGTGGTTGAAAGTGCCTATTATTGGGTGGGAAATACAAGTTGAAAATAAGAAATGTATAAAAACCTAACGAAGAACCCTGGTTTTCCCTTTGATGAACCTTTGTTTTACAAATATACATTTCATAACAGGGCTTTCCATTCGAGTAAATTAATCGGACATTTTGTTAAAGATTAATCGGACATAATCGGTAAATCGGATTGATCGGACATAATCGGTTAACACATAAATACCCACGCACATCTCTGCTATATATAGATTTCTCTGAATATATTTTCTGGAATAGAAACTGGAAAGAAGTTCGTGCTTTGATACTATAGATTTATCGCAAACCGATTTTGTAATTTGAAAATTATATTTTTGTATACGATATTTTTAATGCCATAAAACCCCCTACTAAGATCGTTCATATAAGTGTTGTTGACACATTATAATACGCTAACGCTTGATGGCTTTTTGGAATCGATTTCCAACCGTACATGTCTTTAATAGTCTTAAATTAAGCACCTTAACAATTAATGTCATCGATTAAGGCGTTAATGGAATGCCACAATTCTTTGAACAGTCACTGCAAGTTCAGAAATTTTATCGGCATACATTGCAAAGCTAAACTTTAATGTAATTACATTATATGTGGTAGCCATCTTGATTCAGCAGTTTGCCATGGAATTGCTAGTGCTCTATAACAATGTTAATTTAAATTTTCATGGGGACTATTATCATTATCGATTTGTTGTTCCACTGAAAGTTCAGACATTTTAGATATTGGAGCATTTCCTACTGCAGCCGAAATTGCACGAAATTTTAAACCAATACTAGTGCATCAAAGAGAATCAATGTGAATGCATTTAATCTATTTTTTTTTGTAAAAAAAAGTGTTTTACCTTTGGATCTTTATTATATATCTTTATTTTGTAAATAAGATGCTGTTCTTGAAGATCCACCCTCCACCATGGTTCCTTTTCGAAGTTCGTAGCCATACACGATCCTGCGCCATTCAGGCCGTCCACTGCTAAGTGGGCTCCATAGCTCTCGACCACGCTGCTCTGTTTAGCTGGTTTACCTTTCGCCACATTTTTCAGGTCTTTTGGAGCATCTACATGTAAATGATAAGAGAAAAAGCGAGTGAGAGTATTATTGTTCTACACGAAATTTTGGAAGAAAGTTTGAAAATTTCTTCTAAATAACTAACGACAATCGCTTTCTGCTTTTATTTAGGAAATCGCTAGAACTTAAGTTTGAGAAAAATACATGTACAGTATGTCTTCAACATGATGCGTTTCGCAAAAAAAAAAAGATAAAGCATTTTTCACATTTTTGTGAATTATCACAAGTGGCTGGAAACCTGCATAAACTGTATAGTAAATGAGGTTTTGTGTACTATTTACCTTTGCTGGAAAATGGTGGGGGTCTAATTTTCGGAATTGTCCTAAAGATTGCGTGAAAGCCGCGTCCATTTCCAACTTTATAATGGTTTCCTGTATAGACCAGAAGCATTTTGCATCCTCTAGAATAAACCACACCTTGTCTATTCAGATTGCAGAATTCCCCGATTTTCTTGGTGGGAGACATGCTGTTGAAATCATTCAGAACATTAATTCAACGACTTTAAAAATGATTGAGCTTAATCGCAATGCCAATTTAATACATGTATCTGTTCACCTGTGCCCAGTGTATGCTTTCAAAACTCCCATCCTATTGGTGCACCTTTTGTTGCCAGGATTGATTGGTAGGTCAAAATCGTTGAAGGAAAGTTTAATAATTCGGTTTTTTGGCACTGTCAGATACCAAGTTTGGTTGAAGATGCTTTGAGCCTCGAAAGTTTGATGTGGGTAAGGATACCTTGAAATGAAATATGTGATGCGATTCATTAGAAAGAAGTTAGAATGGGCTGAACTTATTTGCAGACGGAATGAAATCGCGGAAGCGTTAAATAGCAATTAAGTACGAGGCGTTTCACTGATTACTTTTCAAGTAATTACAAGCACATTTTAAGCTTGCATGCTCATGCTCAATTTAAACGAGTCGGCTACCTGTACGAGGCTATGGTGGCGCATGGATTTATAAGTTTGCATTCAGTTCTTCCAATGCGTTCTCCAATACCTGCATCACAACCTTGGCATTCTTTCAAATGAGGACAAAAAATACAAATTATTTTCTGTAGTAACTCACGTGTGAACAATGCTCTATATCATAATCGATTTATTAAAGTCGGTGGTCTAAAAATAGGCAAGTCTACACTGAGCCTGGTAACCTGATGGCTAGGAAAAATCCATATTTCCTGCGTGCATCGTTTAGACTTTTGAGGATTAGAAATATAATTGATAGAAGGCTCGCGTGCCAGATTCCCAAATTAATGGTTTACAAAATTGCTGATGTAACAGTCTAACCCAAAAATTTTGTAGAAAGGAAAATGTATTTTTCACTAGTGCACTAGTATTTAACTATATTGCTGATTCGGGTTTCTGTGTTTTTTGTGCGTATAAGACGTAAACCTTATACTCCGCAACAATAACTCAGATATACTTTCGACTTTTTACATTTAGGCTTTAATGTTTAATCGCGTTTGTGGTCACTTTATTGACAAATTTCGTCGTGGATTACAACGTAATTGCACATCCTCAGGTTCATCGGTTACAACAGCGTAAATTGGGCCATGCTGGAAAAAGCCTTCCTCCGCAGCGGTCTCCAGTGGAACGTGACATTTATGCGATGCAACCCGTGAAGTACAATGTACCCAACCGCCCATACGGTATTGGCCTTTCCATCATGGCCACTTTTGCGTGCCATTTTGAATGCCTTTGCGTGCTGAAGTCAAAGTGGAATTATGCGAGGCTATAATTCTAGATTGACATTTCCTAAGGGTTACTGACCAGCTCTTCGAAATACAATTTCGATTCCTTTAGCTTCAATGTCGTCCACTTGATTGCACGTTACCAGAGTGAGCCTTATTACGGTTGCTGAGCCATCAGAAATGTAATAAGGGGGAAACTCTTTCTGCGTTTCGATGACAGTGACATTGCCATCTGCCTCGCGCGTCGCTGTCATTATGACGACATTTTCACATCCTTCTACGGCCGTGTAAGAGCCGTAGTGAATGACATCATAAGTGGGAAAGACTAATTCAATAAAGTCATCTTTTTTAATTAAAACCGTCCAGTGGTAACGATAAAATGGAGGCGGGTAACTGTCAGGAAAACCTGGACTCGTTAGGCGTATCGGGGCCGTGTAATTATCTCCCATGTCTACATCTGTATACGAAAGAGAAGGACGAGTAAATCCAGGCGTTTAGTGGAAGTCAAGTTTTATTACGGTTTATCTGCATTTTATTTGCTGTACCTTGGTGCTTAATGTGCCTGCATTTCAGAGGCCCTAGAGTGTGCTTTCCGGCCTCGTTCGTTTGTCCCGTGTCTCCGAAACGAAGTTGCAAGACTGGTAGCCTGGTTTTGTCCAGAAGAAGCCCCTCGTCTTGCAACCAGGCTAATTTGTCATTGGCATCGCAGTTGCAAGTGGCATTTCTATCCGTTGGCTTGCAGTACGGATGACAACCGCACGTATGGCTGTCCGTAGCGGCTCCACCCCAGTAGAATTGAGGTTTCCAGTTGCGTCCCACCCACCTAAGTAATGCAAAAATCGCGCATTCTCAGTTAGTTTAAATGCGCCGAATTTAGAAAACTGGGAGAATTCATGAATTACTAAAGAGAGGAAATGACCACCGTTTTCTAAACAAAAATGTTGCGATGCATACACGACATAACTAACCTTGGATACGGTGACATTTTGTCCTTTTTTAAAGTTTAGCGTTTCTATGCATCGTTAAAATATCTGCAGGGTCTTCAGGTTTCATGTACAATGTACTTAGTCATTAGATTCCTACATGACATTAAGTAGTGGAAGGCCTACTCAAGCAGGTACACATTTATACGGTCCAAGAAAAAGTCATCATTTATTGAATTTTTGTTTATGTTACTCGTAGTTAATTTTTTCGCGCAACCCCAAATTACAAAAAAAAAAAAAAAATAGCATAAAACAATATAAAAATGAAATACAAATGTAGTTAGTTATTTCAATTTTAGTTGTTTGTTATAAAATTACTTGCAGCGTATGCATTACATGAACGTACACATGATTTTAAAAAAATGTATGTCGTATACTTTAAAATAAGGCTGACATACCAACTATCCACTGCCGGTAGATACCAGAATCCAAACATTGCTCCCTTGCATTCCCATTTGATGTATTGTTCGCAGTTGTTCGAGTTATCAATTAGGGCTATTAATGCACTTTCGGTTGTTCCATTGTAAGTCACATTTCGGATATATGATCCAGGAGCTTCTGCACCCCGTATACTGCTTACGTTCTCGCTGTCGTGACGGATAACAGTAACCACCTAGCGTAAAAATTAATTGTTCTTCTAATTAACTATCTCAAGGTATTTTTCAATAATTTTAATTTGAATAATGCACAATCGCGATAGTATCGCATAGTAAATGCGTTTATATGTACAGTAGATGTAAATACATTAGGCCTACATTATATATTAAAAAAAAAGAAGTCGGTAGCACGTGGATGCGAAAATCAGAGAATCGAGTACATGTACTGTATATATTCTATGAACTGCAATACACAACAAACTGACTTGCTTTCTAAGCTTAAAACTTTTATCAGGGAATTAATCTATCCATATTTTTAATTGAAATACAATGTAAATCGGGTAAAGTTGAGCAGGCAGAAACAATTACGAGCAATCTTTTATCTAATTCCATACTGTAACGAATAATCTTAGTTTCAACGCTTTTAATCTACTCAAAGCTTTGCTTGGAATGTAATCTAGAAATAATGAATTATAGGTTAATGCGGTTCTTCTGTTACGTGATCATAACTCGCTATGCAGTGACAGTATTTCAGATAATTGTCAGATACTAATGCGTATTTCACGGTGGCCCGGTAATACCCTGAATGACATGGCTTACGTTGTTAATAACTACGCGGAATTAAACCTAGTAGCTGACCACACCCAAAGCATGAATATTGGCAAGTGTGCAATCGCGCCAGGGTACTTTCATATTACGCCTGATGTTTGCTTCAAATTCAGTGCAACGTGTATTCCCTTATAGATAAGTTGAAAAAGTCTTTTCGTATACGTATGTTGTGACATTATGCTTCAAATAAATATGTCACCAGACGACAGAATATACAGTATATAAAGTATATAAATTGAAATTCTTCCAAATAAGAATTATACGTTAAGCAAGACATACATTCAGACATTTTGCAATGTATAGAAATAGAAACAAAAGTACGAGAATTAAGTGTCTTGAAATAAATATCTTATGACATTTAGAAATGTTTTTCAATTTATTGTGCCATTGTATGCTGGGAATTTAATCGCTGCACTTAGTGAAATATGGCTTTGTGTAGACTACTACTTGTATACACATCTGCAATTGACGTGTTTGCGAACTGGAACAAATGAGGACCAGTTTCAAATTTATTGAACCCAAGACAGTTGAAAATATTATGTTTTGCATATGTAAACATGTGGTCCGACTATGACTAAATGATGCCAAATATAAAGTAGCACACATACGAGCTCGTCATGCACTCTCTTAGTTTTATACACCTTCATTCCACAAAACAAATTTAAGTTATGTTTGTATCTTTATTCGTTCGTATGTGTATGGCAGCTAGGGTTCGCATTTTGATTTGCACATGATCATCAATAAGGATTATTGAGAGCTCTTCTTAATATCTTTCATATTTAATCTTATTATTTTAAGCAATCATTAGATCCACATCTTTAAACTTGATATAATAGCACATATACTACGTTCATTACAACTAATTCGGAGACAGAAAGGTTTTTGACCTCCGCAGAGTGTTGGGTGTAATGTGTATAGGTCTGTTTCAACGAAGGGAATGTCTCTGTATAGGCCTACTACATGCTGTTTCCAAAATACACTTCCCCAAAGCATGCAGTAACACGGGTTTTGGATTTCTGAATGACATATTTTTAGACACGTTCAAATGCACTACAGGGACGTGTTGAAGATTTATTGCGACTTTTCAAATCATTACAGCTAACCTCGAGGTGCCCAGGAAACTCCCTTCACATTCACTATCCAGTATACATGTACATGTATTAATTCTTCTGATATTTTACAAAGCCATTGACGTGCCGGTGAAAAAATTTCTGTACTTATTTCAGTTATTTTCGTAGGACTCTATAGTTGAGGCTTTAGTATCATTATTAATTACAACATAATTTTGCACTACAATAACGAGTTAAATAATGCTCTTTCCAACGATAATCATCAATAAGATACGGATAAGTTCAGATAGACAGATTAGATCTGTGAGTATATGTAACATTAATCATAATAACATTTTTGGACAGCTATACATTTTGTATTGATACGGTGCAAACATTACTCCGTGCAAACATTATTTTACCTGCAAAGGATCTGTGCCATTTCCCATGTCACAGTAAACCCAAAATGGTTTTAAAGGACCGTCTCCGTCAGCATCAATAAGATATGGACCTGATGTGCGTACGTTTTGGTAATCCCAGACGTGTTGACAGTGATAAGGTGAGATGTCCAGAGTTGATTCTAAAGAGTCAGTGCATCATTTCAATCGGCCAAAAAAGTTGACAGTTGGGCGGTTTTAGTACAAGGAACTTGATATACAGTAGTTAATACAGAATATACATTAACTTAACGTTTAATTGTTAGTTCAATTCCAACTACTTGATGATTGAAGATGAAGATTTAAGAGGAAAGAAATTTGAAAAAACAAGTTTAATGCGGTTTATGTACAGTAGCGTAATGGCGTCGTGAATACTGTCCGAAGTTAGAATGTCAAACCAATACGTTACCACGTCTTTATAAATTGAGTTTTTCTTTCGATAATTGACTTGTCACATGGTGACAAGGTTATTTATGGGGGAAGCTAAAGTATGTAACTGGAATTTAAATTTTAGCAAGACGTATTTGATAAAATTGATGCATCCTTCGAAAAAAACATGTTATGATATAGAACGATTTATAAACTGTGTCAAAGAAAAAAATGAAAATATAGCAGAAATATATTGCGTTCAGATTTATTTATTTCTGCTCCGAGCGGCTGGCATAAAGATCAATCGTAAATCAAAATTTGCTCCAACTTACTTTTCTCTATATGTGACGCAGTTTCTATTTTGTAATGCGTTATTAGAAAAAAATTAGAGGTTTTATTTAAAACCTTGCAATTACAAAATGTATAGACTACCGTTTTTTTTCCAAAAAAGTGAAATTTAACTTTATTATCCCATTAAGTTCTGTAAGAGGGCTGTGTCCACGAGGTGTCTCCCCGTGTTCTTGCACGAAATCCTTAACTGGATTAAGTTTCCAATTTCCCTCGGAATTTATCTCATCATTCATCCTTGAACGCTTTTCTTATAAAGGATGAAGGATGCCATAAAACTGAACGCTTACTATCTCGCTTATATGTGTCAGTGCAAAGCCTTCGCGTTATTAAAAAGTCAGTATTTTTATTTCGGCTATTGATAAGCCTCCATTCCAGATTGTTTGTATTCGTGAAGCTTAGGCCCACATTTGTTGCTTTTACGGCCGTTTTATTTCACTTTTTGAGTTTTTCTGTCATCATTTCATTTGATTTCAGACCTATAGTCAAACAATGAACGGACTATACATTGTATATAGGAATTTCTGTTGTTATTTCTATCAGCGATTGTGTAAATTCTGTTGGCACAACCATTATCTTTTCATGGCGTTAATTAAATCATATTGCATTCGCACCAAACATACATGTAGGTCATTACACTTTTCTGCAATTAACAGCAGTCATACATGCATATACTGTTTATGCGTCGTATAAACGCGGGTATTTGAAAGTTATCCAACAATAAAAGACGGTGTTTTTATGAGGACTTTTATATCTTTACCATTAATAATGTTGCAGAAGGGGCGTTTCATTATTTAAAAAAAAACTTAAAACAAGGTACGCGATCGACTCATTGACAATTGATTTCAAAGTAATCAACAGATTAACTTAATGACCTTCCCATTGCGAAAAAGAATGGATAATTTTGATTTCCACCAGTGAAATCATTTGCATTGGTTTGCATAGAAAGTGTCATTAATAATCAACATAATTTGCGAAATTTCATCTAAAATACCATAGAGTTATTGAGTTTTATAAATATGTGATGTTGATCAAAATTTTATGTAGCCGATATCAACTTATTTTATTTAAAAGTAACAATTTCATTGTTTATTTCATTAACTTAACATCGATATGTTATTAAAATTGTTTTACTTAGATTTATAGTGCGTCACCAATTGCATTAAATTGAATTTAATGCTTAAAAAGTTAAAAATTTAAAAAGTTCACATTGATGGAGTCTTTCTGAGAAAACCCAAATATTTTATGATTGTTAAAAATATGTTTATGATAGTCAATAGATGTCATCTTCAGGTGGTAGGTGAATTCTAATAAAACAACACGTAGTTTTGAACGCCGCAGTGCCGAAACGTTGAGTAATTAAAACAAGCAAAATTTGGTAGCGAAAAAACGACGTATTGTATTAATATGTTTATGAATCAGAGATCGAAAGCATTCAGTGTATAACAGGACAGAATAACCGTGAAAAAGACGTCTAAAAACTTAATAAAATCCTAAAGTATAAAGTTTTAAATGTTTTATCTTTGCTATGCCATAATTTTCGTGCATTAATTCTTATGCATTCTTCATCGTTTAATGTTATATGTGATGCATTTAAGTAAATGTGCGTTTACCTGGCTCTCCATCGACAGTGGTCATTGCTGTGGTCGAAGTGGCATCCTCCGTGTAACCGTTGCATCGCACGTGTGAAATCACTTTCACCAGGAGTAAAATCAACTCTATGCGTGCTGGCCAGCTTGAGATTCGTTTCATATATGCTGATGGAGTGAAGCTGAAACCGATTACGAACTCACTGAAGACTGCTTCGGGCACTTTTGGCTATAAACTAAGAAAAATGAGCAAACTTGTAACGTGTTGCAGGCCTGAGGAAGAATAATTCGTAGAAACGACATATAATTAGCGACAGATTTCCTATGTTTCGTGATCTCTCCAGGATGACAACACTCGAAACAAATCACGCTGGAAAAGTAGGGTCGCTTCGGAGCGGGGTGACTTATTTATATGCCTCGTTTGGATGCAATTTTGCTCAATTTTTGGTCATGTGCTAGGTGGTTCCCATTTTTGATCTCTTTCATTTATGGATTTCCGTGAAAGGATTATGCGTTTTAAATGTTTACCGAGTCCGTTCTTCTCCCTGGCCGTTCAAGCCCGATGCGTTTTCGGCAATTTCCATTTATTTCGAAATCCCTTCCTAAATCCAGACTGCGTTGGGCAGCATAACGAATCGGCATTTGCCTACGGTTTCTCCGAATATATCATCATCGGAGGATTAGGGAGACAAAAATGAGATATCCTCGACTGTGGGGATAGGTTCGCCAAATTTATAACGTTGCGAGAAGACAAATTGTTTGGAGATACTTGCTTTACAAAGTAAATATAATCCATCCCAACGGTGTAGGCCACTTTGTAAATGTCATCTGCTGGCAACGGATGCCCAAATCTTCTCATATCTCATTTTCTTAAATATCAATACTTTTAGCATGGTATAACGTGGCGTCTCCTCATCCTCTTCAGCGGCTTCTGAGCAATGGCACGGTGCAGGTATCCCGCGAATGCCGACGTTTGTTTGTGGAACTGAGCTTCTATCTTCCTTTCCAGCGCCTCTTTCAGACGCTGCGGTTGCCGAGGTAACCAACTTATAATGCCAATGAAGCCAACATGTATGGCTTATAAAAGCATATTTTTTTTTGTTGGACAACTTTTTTGCGCATCGGCCAACATATTTTCTCGTCCGTTTCACTCGCACTTGGCGAAATTGCCTCCGTGAAAAGGGGCAGGGCACCGACAGACTAAAATGGTAAACACCCTGCGTGATGACGGTGTAGTAGCTTATTAGCGTTACGTTAAATTACACGGAAGTGCACGCAAGCACGATTTGCTACCAAAAATGATAATTCAAATGTTAGTGTTATGTAGGAAGCTGGGAAAATGGTGAGAAATAAAGTCGTTGAAAAACACATCTCCATTCTGCCAAAGCTCATGAACTTTAAGGATCACGCAGCTTCAGCAGAAACTCCAGATATCCTATATTTTCTTTGAAATTCTAAGAAATTCCTAAACCTCCTGAAGTAAGCGTAGTCTATATCTTTTTATTTACACCGAGGTGCAGTAATGTGAACCATTCACCACCCTACTCCATAATTTTATTAAATTGGCATTGTATTTTTATAAATGTCATACCATGTTTTCTTTCCGAAATAACAGTAATCCGTTTTAGAGACCAACCATGTGGCTGGGTATGTATGTATGTATGTGGCAAGTCGGCTGGGAATGTCCGAATAAATTTTCACGAAATGTCCGATTAAATCTTAAACAAAATGTCCGATTAAATCAGCAAAAAAATGTCCAATTAACTCTACTAAAATACGAGTTACTCAGATCTTTGGGGATGTAAGTCCCCAATCGAAGAATTGAACATAGTCGTTACTTGAAGTTACAAATGTTTTTAATGAAGGATAGAATTGACATAAAAATTAATTATAAATTAACAAACTGAAGTTAAGTTAAGAAAGGAGCATGTGGTCCGCATGTGTTGCAGCAGTAGTGGAGGTCTGAAAGAGGCGACCGTCCTTGTTCCTGTCCAGAAGTCGAGAAAGTCGAGCTTGGCCAGCCTTGACCTTTATAGGAGGCTGGGTTACCTGTCCAGGTAAGGCGCTCACCCCAGGTGCGCGGGGCGTCTATACACTGTAAATCAAAAAGACACGTGCAGAACACGCAAGATCCCAAAGTTGCACCATTTATTGTGACCTCACATGTACTACCCTTGAATAAATGTGCATCAGAAGTGCACCAACATGATCTATACTAGAGTTTTTGGGTGTATCACCTGGTTGCAGAACACGACAGCGAGTTAGATCACATGATAAGAGACACCTCAAATATAATAGATCACTTGTGATGAGCTGCTTTCAGAGCACATTGTCTGGCCCACAAAAACATCCCGCGAGATCTCGCACGCGCCTTAGTTCAATTCGAGACAACAAAAGAACGAGCCACGTCGCCATTTGTAATTTGCGCGTTTTATACATAATCGTCCTTAGCAGAAATACAATTAATTCTTTAGCATAAAATTCATATCCAGAAAGGTAAGATCTTAAATAACTAATTGCCTTAGGCGGTTTTTAACTTATATGTATGGGATGAGGCTGTTTTGTGACTTAACTTTAAAGCCTTCCCCCAGGGCGTGATTAACATGAATTTGAGCTTATGTGACATTTACAAGTACATTATTTTGCTATAGTAGGTTAATATTACTAAAATTCACTCCCAGTCTAGCATATCTCAAGTTGATTTAGTAACAATTAAACTGTTTTTGTCAACTTTACCAAATTTTTAAAATTCCTAGGTTTAAATATTTTTCATCCTCAACATGCAAAATATTCGAATTTTATCTACACTGATTATGTAAAGTATTCCTTTGTGGAGTATACAAACGTTTATGCAAGTATGTACATTT
>JAQGAO010001592.1:0-23612 GCA_034697705.1 Ommatoiulus sabulosus | reverse complement strand
ACTCCAGTGAACCTCTAGTAAACCTCTAGTAAAACTCTAGTAAACCTCTAGTAAAACTCTAGTAAACCTCTAGTAAACCTCTAGTTAAACTCTAGTAAACCTCTAGTAAAACTCTAGTAAACCTCTAGTAAACCTCTAGTAAAACTCTAGAAAAACTCTAGTAAACCCCTAGTAAAACTAGTAAAACTGTATATCAGTTTTATTAGGCAGGTTTAAAAAAATCATGAATCTTCTTCTGTTTCACTATCTTTATTTTTTTGTCAAAGCCAAATCCCTTGTTATTTTTAGTTAAATTAGCTGGACTACTGCTACGAGCAGGCTTTAAACGAGGTACCATAATGTATTTAATTTATTTTCTTAAGGTTAGGGCCAAAAAACGCACCGTTTGGTGGGTAGGAGCCACGTGCTGATGGGTTGACATAATAGAAAGTTGACATATTAGAGGTTTACACAACAGAGGTTTTACTGTAATTTAAAAGTGGCGACTTGTCTACAGCCGTCAAATTTGTAGAAATAGATGCATCATTTTATCGTATTTCGCGGAAATCATGATTTAAAATACGCTCGGAGTTTAATTTGCAACTTAACAAGGCCATGCATTCATTGAATTTGATGACAATAAGTAAAAAAATTTCTATAATTATCTTTTAAAATTATATAAAATCTCCGAGCCTTTCCTGAATCATGCTGGCAATCATCCATGTAGTCATTATTTATTTTTGGAGAATTGATGATGTTTGCTTGATTAATGTGATTAGGGGAGCGAGGGGTAATTGGGCCACCCTAAGGAATAATTGCACCTAGCGTGTTAAAAAAGAGCATTTTCATGCTGATAAATTCACAGAAAGTTTCTTTTGCAAGTGGTTTTCCAGTTAGATCACTAAATTTCTAAATGTTTCGTGTATTGACAGAGAAAAAAATTATTTGCAAAATGCTTGACTTGGCCCCATTACCCATAGCTACAGGGTAATTAGGCCATACTTGGCCTCATTACCCAAGATTAGTAAATCGTTAATTTTACAGTTAAAAATGGCTATGTTATTTTTAAATATTTACAAAACCATGATAACAATTAAAATCAACAGCATTAATGACACTTAGAAAAATTTCTTTGCTCAAAGATGACTTTTTGGTATTTCGTTTATACACTATATTTGCCCCATCTTCAGCAAAAAAGTAGAAATATATTCATGTTTAATTTGTATATTACCTAAAAATAATGTAGGCTACTGCATTTTAAAAAAGTAAACAAAAAAATTCAGAAAAAATGCAACAAAATTTTGTAATACAATTGTATGCTAGTTGGGCTATAGGCCTTATTACCCCAAATTGAGCGCATCAAGAAAACAATTTATTTCTCCCCAATTATTAAAAATAATTATTTGTCATTAAGTGATGTTTTAGTCCAGAGTATACCCTTTACTGTCAATATGAAACTTTTACTCAAACCTATTAAAACTTATCATTACTTACTATTAATTCAATCCTATTTGGGTAGAACAAAAGTGGCAAAAACGAAAAAATGCTACCAATCCCTTCCTTTTCTTTTTTTGAATCTAATAGTCATGTGATTTAAATGCCCATGTAGACCACTAAGGTACACCATTACATGTATCCAATTACTCCTGCTTCAAGCAGTTTTTCTAAAACAGGCACCCTAAACAGGGTATCCCCCAGTTCTGGAAAACCTGGAAAAGTCAGAACTTAAAAGCTCATGCAGTTGTATTGATCCGGGTACGTATCCCGAGTCGGCTGTCCTTACTTTTTTCCGATTTTTCAAAGCTGTTTCAAGTGTCCAGAGACGACTTGGAGCTCTTCCAAGTCGTCGATGCCACCGTCAACAAGTCGATGACGACAAAATGACGTCAGAAATTTCACATTGCACCTAGCCACCGTTCGTCTCCATACGTCATTTCTACTTTTTGTCTATCAAAAGCGAATTGTATAATAGATAAACGAAATATCTGTACACAACATTGTTTAATAACGGTAAAAATAGCGCGAGGATATTTTATATATTGCTGTTTGGGCTGTATTCACAATTGAACCGAGTGAAGGCAAAAATGGTCGTATAGACGCAATCTTGAAATCGTCACCGCTTTTCTCGCGTGTATTATTTTGTGGTTAGGACTGACTATTTTTCCCTTATCACCTTTAATATTTGTCCATAGATTATATACAATGAATGCAATTTATTACGACGAAGTAGAGCTCTCGTCCATTTTGTTTATGACAACCAAAAAGTGGAAATGACGTAAATTGACGTATGGCAATTTTATGTGCGCATGAGCGACGGCCGTTTTTTTCCTCAATTGGTTCATTTTGAATACAGCATCAATGTACCACATCATCCGTTAGAATGACAAAATTCCCATCATCGCGCCATCTAGAGAGCAGCTCGAACATTCCATAGGGTACTGAGGAACAATGAGGACCCCCTCAACTCTGATGGAATTTATATAATTCATCAAAAGATTTTTTAATTCCCAAGTGATTCGTGATAAAAAAGCAGCAATTAAAAGGCTATATTATCAGTTCATTATTTCATGCGTTATGGTCAATTTCGACCGATTTTTAACTCTAAAGCTGGTCAAATACCATAGCCACAATTAACTCAAATATTATTTAAAAACAGCGTTGATGTGAACTGTCTTAAAGTTTTGTACATTGCTAATTGACAGCAGACAGTAAGGAATTGAAACGTATCGGTGATAAAATATTAATAAATTCCTAAAACTTTTCCCAATTTACTGAAACCAGCAATCAATAACTCATGGAAAACAGCATTAAAATTACTTACGAGTTTTAAAATCATAATAATCCACATATTCCAATAATGCTAAGGATATTTACAAAAATGTTAATAGTTGTAAAAATACTTCGTTCAATAAATTGCACTTGTTTGAGAGTGGTGGTTCCCAGATGAACCAAACGTTAGCGAAGACGATTAATTTTCGGAAGAATATAAAACAATGATTGTATCATTAACTTCGAAATCCATGCCTCGTCTTCATTTTTAGCCCCTGGAAAGTTCCTCGTCTTCGTCATATTTCTCGTCCGCTTCCGTATTTTCGTGAAACCCATTTTTACTGAGCAAATAATGCTCTTGAAATTTCTCCGAATCTACGTGAATTTCTTGAATACCCTGAAAGTCCAAAACCCTATCGGTCAAAGACCTGTGAACGAACGTCGTGTTCTCCGGACGATAATGGAGCGAGCAAAATTCTTTGATACGATCGCAAGCAATTTCCATCTGAGTTTCGGGAACCGTTAAAACAATGCGGACGTAACCCGGTGATTCAAAAGCCTGGAAATCAAATAGCCGAAAAATCAGAGACAAAAAAAATTAAACGTATAGGAAAAGCATCTATCTTACTTAGATTCGTTCTTACTTTGCCTGGGAGACAGAATATCGATTGCTCCGAGACCATGCGTTCAACGAGCTCCAAATCATTTCGAAATTCGGGAAAACTTTTTAAATCCACGCCAATCTAAAAATATGAAAACAATGGCATTTAGCACGGAGCTGGGACAATTCATTTATGCCGATAATTAATTGCATTATTCTCATAATATAAATGTTTCATAGAATGGATATTCTAATTGACTTCCATGTCCATAGAATGGAACAGATTCTAACTCACTCCTGAATATATATATTCAAGAAACTCTGCTACAAAAGTCCATTCTCAATATTCTGCTCAGTTATAGAGTAATTTTTAATTTAAATAAAATTGCTTCTTATAGAAGCTGCGTGTGCTTTATAGAAAAATACTTGCCATCATATACATTGCCCCAGCTGGCATCACCGGTTTCAAACCTGGAGTTTTGGAGAGGATACCAAATGCCAATTTTGCGTTTCTCTGCAAATTTGAGAAAAAAGAAAAAAAACAAGCTTCGGTGAATTATAGATCCGCAAAAATTAAGTAATGAATGCGAAAATGTACTAGTGATTTGAAATTTCTGATTCTGACCTCAACAACACCTATTGAGTGTTCAAAAAACTGGGTTGGAGTTTTGGTTAAAATTGTGGACATTGCTCCTTGCACTATGGTGTTACTTCCCATTATTCGTTGACTTAAAGCGAGGAGACCTTTGTAGACCTACGTGTAAAACATGAAAATAGACATTATATAAATGAAGACATTGATAATGAATATAATTTCCATAAATTAAAACAGAAAACTTGGAAACTACATTTTTAAATGCTCGGGACATGTTGTATCACCTTTGTTGATTTTCTTCTCGCTATTGTGCGCCTATAAAATATTTCAATTCTAATATAAAAATAATTAAGTACCTGATAAGCGAAGGCGTTATTCCTATCGTGAATAAGTATCCATCCTTGACGCCATCCAGGAACCAGAAACCTCTTGGTCAATCCTCCGCAGGTTAAAATTGGGACTTCCTTCGAAAGTGAGCCCAGCGAGTAAAACTTTTGTCCTTTGAACACCTTATTTTAAAAAAAATATATACATGTATTATCCCGTTTCACCAGCTCTGACAATTCAGAAAACACGAATTAGATTGCTCACAAAGTTTTCGTAGACTTCGTCCGATACAATTGGGACGTAGTGTCGGGCAGCGATGTCCAGAATAGCCATCAGATGACTCTTAGAAAACACCGAACCACAAGGATTGGACGGATTGTTGATTATTATTGCAGCAGTGTTTTTATCCACCAAGGTTTCCAACTGATCAAGATCAACTTGCCAGCTCTTTTCGGGCTAAAATGAGATGTTTAAATAACGTTTTTAGTAAAAAAATCAACCATTACATGGTAGATGTGACGCAACACTCAACAGCCACATTAAATTTCTACCGCTATATCCCGCTAATATGTTGTATATATAATTAATCCCATTTCTTTTCACGTTCTTTATTTCGATTAATAATTTTAATATTCCAGTCCGTTTAATCGAAACGATATATTTAGATTTGTTCGATTTTTCAAACTACACAATTTCAAGATATGTCCTCCAAATTTATTTTTTTTCATCAAGAAGCAATGACAAAGCAAAGCCACTAATTCCAACACTTTTGATGTCATAAAATTTAAACTTTAATATTAAAAAATAAAAATAAAACGTGAAACATTCGAGGATTTTATCTTAAGGACAGAAACATGATAATAAATTTGTTTTTACTTCTATAAATCCCGAAATCAAACGTGTTTTGTCTATGAAGAAGTGACATAAAAAGTTACCAATAGATTGTAATATTTGCAGTTAACTCCGAGGCAATCGGCTATCATCTTGTAAATCGGGAATCCTGGTTTCGGGATCAAAATATTTTGACCAGGGTTGGCCAACACCGTGATACACATTTCAAGTGCATAGGAACAACCGCTGCATAGAATAACATCCTAAAAAAAAGGTTTTTTACCAGTTAAATTGATGTATTAATAAATTGCAAACCACATCACACACTGTTTACTGCAAAACGTTGTCTTTTTTACAGTTTCCCTTAAGAGGCCTTTTGGAACTTGTCAAGGACAACAGCTTATTTATACACGTACTCATTTACCGGTACTGAGAAAACAACATACAGTATTTCAAATGAGTTTTAAAGACTATTATAAGTTTACGTCACTATTGAAGTGGGGGAAAGTCCCTACAATGACAAAAAGGTAATCACGTTTGAGGAAAAACCTCAAAAATGAAAAGTACAGATCTACAAAATTTGGGCTTCACCTCATAACACTTCATTTATTTTTTTTAGTATAAATAAATTATTGTATGTTCGATAATCAGATAATTTTTGTAATAGATTCTTTGCATGTAACGAGATAAATAACTACTTATTGGAAACTTGGCAATTTCAAATTCCCTATACGTGTTAATTAAGAACTAAAAACTTTAAACATTATTGATGCGTGTATTCTATATCTATCCCCTTTTTAAATTAAAAAGATTTTAATCAATTTAAAAGTAACACGTAAGAAATATGAAAATATGAAATTTACAATTCCTATGTAATTCTCCTCGAACTATTTTCGCAAGAAAATTTCCATAGAGAATGGATCACCCAACTTAATAGCGACCAAATATTTGGATAAGAAAATTTAAAAATCAGTTTCATCGTTGATTTAATCAACTTTCCATAGTAGTTAAAATTACCTTGCTTTCCACCTTTTCTCCCGATTTTGAAATATAATTTGCTACAGCTTCTCTGACTTCCAAGAAGCCTGAAAAGAAGAGAATTATTTGAAAGATTTCAACTTACTCACGAAACTGTATATGGGGAAAAATGTCCTTTCTTACCAGTGCTCGGTGCATAGCCGTTATATTTGAATGATTTCGCAGATTCCAATACAGCGTCGATGATCTCATTTGCTGGTTTCAGATTGCCGAACAGCGTGGGATCCCCTAAAAAACGAAAATGTAACATGAATTTTAAAACGTAACAAAATTTGTTGGCGAATTTCAAGCCAGCAGCAACCCTGGTTACCTATGGATAGAGATATCATGGGTTTATCTGGATTTGGATCTAATTGTAATCCTTCCACGAGTTCTCGGATGGGATTTCGACATGTTTTTGCCAAATCTGAAGCCGTAACAGTCCAGGTTCGTTTATTCTTCATTTGAAGCGTTTCTTCGGATAGTGATTCTGCAATTAACAACAAATAGGAAAACTATTACAACAATTTCAATTAGAATATCTCAGACAATCGTTTCTTTAGTCGTACTAATTTTGAAGATCCAAGTTTGTTTTCTCTTTACTAATTAGAAGTATATTATTAACTATATAGGTGCTTACTATTTAGGAAACGGTATTCCATAGAATTTGACAAAAATAATTTTATTAACAATATTCAATCATTGTCAGTCTACTGCAGTACTTAATTAACTTTCCCCTTTTGAGCAAAACGCATTATTGTACTTAACTGAACAATGAACATCTTTTTATAGCTAATTGAATTGATTTATTTAACAATTAACTATTTTTTTAAATCTTAAAATTGGCAAAAATGACCAAATCCATTTCTTCAGGGAACTTCCGGCAATGGTTTCATTGGAAAAAATTGGCACGAATTGTATCGAAATATATATTTTCAGATTGAAAATCTTGGCCTTGGCCTTGAGACTTTAAATCGCGTCATCTATCAAACAAAATGTTTAATTTGCAATTTGATATCATTTATGAAATATTGAATGCATCTAGGTGCAGCTAACTAACGCACTTTGGATGCAGATAATTATATCGATTTTCCCCCACGCCCATTTTGTCTCGATAATTTAAAATAAATGCGCAATGATTATGCTTGGAAGGCATTTGTGCAGGAAGTATTTAAAATAGCAAATGTCTCGATATATATTTTTCTGTCATGAATATTAAAACTGGGATTAAATGCTGAATAACAAATAGCCAATGAAAATTATGGCCGTTAGCGATCTAACGCAACATTTTCCCAACTTCGGCGACCATATTAATTTTACCGACCACTTGAGGATGTCAAGATTGATTAATTTTCCCAAATGATAAAAAATCCTAGCCAAACATGCACACAGTTTGCGCAATTCTTTAAGATTTCCCAACTCGCGTCGTGTTTTTCTTTCTGGCTGAAAGTTAGTCAACACATCGTTCAAAATCTGAAACTTATGCAGAATTTCTCAATATTGCAATGCATACACGTAATGTACATAAAACTCACAAAATAGCGCAGAATTGTATTACGCAAAATGTTAATGACCAAAGCATTCAATTTATCTTTGAATTTCTGGAATGACATCAGTATAAAGGATGCCATAAAATGATTATAGTTACTGACATCTGAATAAGTTATACATAAGTTCTAAATTTGTTAGTTATACTGTACACGATGCGCCAAAACTTGCATCGCTATCAAAAAAGTGTGTGCACTTTTTTGGGGATTTTTTTTGAAATTCGTTATCATTCCAGAAAACGATGAACTAAGTACTCATTTCATAGAATATAATAGGGACACTCAGGCAGAAGCTGTACCAGTGGGCAGGCAATGGGCGAAACTGAATTAAAAATTCACTCAAAATGAGCGCCATTTTTAAACCAATTAACGCACTTCTTTCGCGCACGTGACTAAAGTGCCATGCACATTCTGTCCGAGTTCCCCCGTTATCAAAGTACGATTTAAGTATATATGATAGTAATTACAGGGTACCGTTAAAGTCGCCTCAACCGAATTTAAAGTATAGGCGATTTAACATATATACCAACAATTATAGCATTTCTTTTTAGTGGCCTTTTCACCAAGAAAAAATGGTTGCAGGTACCATAATGCGGTGTAAAGCAGTTTGAAGCTGTTCTCTCTACTATATTAGTCGCCATGCCAGTCTATGGCCTGGTTTGAATGAAATTACGAACTAATATCAAACAATCACCAAAATACCAGCAGATTTGTAAGTATTTCGCTACTATTTTGAAATCATTTCCCAAATCAAACAACCGTTACATTTAACAACAATATAAGCCAGTATTAATGCTTTTGAATAATTTAGTTGGAGTATTCTTCGGGGAATTATTATTCAAAATAAAACAATTCTAAATCGTAATAACGCGAATAGCAGTTTACAGTTATTCGTTTCAAACAAACCAAAAATATAAAATTATGAAATAATTTGACAGGACTTTGTGCTTTAAAAATTAAAATATGTTCTATTTTGAATTCCACTTTTGTCACTGCATGCAGTTGTAAACTTAACGATCGAATTGCTTTTCATAGGGAACGAACTATAAATTAGTTATAAATTAGGGCAAGTTGTGAGTTTTTACACTATTTCATACAGTAGTATTTTCCACCTACCATTTGTAGACATTGCCACAAAACGGATTTTTCACTGTACGTTTTAGATTATCATGTATTTCCAAATTGCGTCACTCGTAGTGGACAATATAGTAAAAATGTGCGAAGAAAGTAAACTCGGAAACGGTGGTGAGAAGACGAAATTGCGACTGCTTGCACAGATTGAATATACGCACTTGTGAGTGATACGAAATCAACATTTTTCATTAGTATTAAAAACTTAAAATTCAATCCTCGTTTTGCCTCGAATCATACGAGCAATGACGTCCTGACCAAGAAAAGAAGGTCAACCAAAATTTCTGACCACAGAAGAAACCAATGAGCGGTCAGTTTTAAAAAGGTGTGTTGACCCTGAAGCCAATCATAGGCGTCACAATTCATGCCAACAATAGTTATGGAGCAGCCTTTTGATTTTGAATTCGATTTTTAGTAGGCGAGTTTGATCGAGAAGCAATTTTCAACAACTATTTTTTTGTCCCTTTCAAAAACAGGATTGGCAACATAACGCGGATTTCGTCGTAGAAATTCCACCAGAGCCACTCATGTCGCCAAGTACATAACATTATGACGTGAAAAATAACGATTCACAACTTGTGCAAATAGGCAATGAAAGGTTATTTTAAATCGGTACAAATCTTTGAATTTTAAAAATAAATTCGCTATACTGTAGGTTTGGTTAAAACTTAAAAAAAGACCTCGATCAGTCTTGATTCATGGAAAATTTCCAAACAACAAATTGTTAATTTTGAAAAAAATAATAATCGACCCCGCGAATTTTGATTTTCTATGCTTCATTTTCTATGCTTTTATATTACGGGAAATTTCAAATTCAATAATCAAGTACTGACATTGAACGTAAACCTGTTGATTCATAAAACGAATGAAAAAAGGGTTTACTGCAAACACGAGTGACAAGGTTATGATCATTTGAACACAAAGTTAAGTGAACGAATATTAAGCGAGCAAAACTAAATTTTCCAAAAATCCCGTTTTCGAGTTACCAATTCCAAGGGAAGGTTACATCAAGGAAAATGAGGGTCTATTTAGGTAATCCAAAATGGCGGCGTGGTGGCATGATTGGTGACGCCTTTAATCAGGGTAGAAACCCGTTTAATGTTAACGCAATATTAACTATGGAATGTTAAACATTTACCTTAAAAATCATTTTCATCGAGAATTATTATTACATAAATTGTAATCTTATGCAAAATTGTTTTTATACAGCATGTCATCATTCATATCGCCCATTTCACTTTACCCTGAATAAATACAGTACATGTAGTTAAAATTTATAATTTGTCAATAAATTGCATCAATTGGGAAGAAAATATAATAAACCATATACTGTAAAAGTAAAAGTACAAATTCTCTACTTTCTCAACATGAATTTTTTTTACAATTCGTGACAGACAGACGTTTTAGTGTATTATACATTTAAGTTTTAACTAAAATTTAAAGAGTCTTCTTCGTTTTAAATGTTACGATCTAATTGTTTTCATAATAATATTTTTACTAAGATTAACTTAAATGCGATTAAGGCATCTAGCAACTCTGTGAATTATTCCACAAGACCAATTTTATCATTGACATAATATTAAGGATTTTATCAAATCTACCATATACTGTACATGTACAGTTATCCCAAACTTTCAGAGCACAGAAAATTCATTTTTAAGCCATCTCTGATCATCAAAATCAACGGAAAAAATAGCTACAAAATTAACTTAAAATGCACATTACTAACCTACTGCGTCTTCTAACATCATGGCATTAATGCGTTTTTAGAAGTGACATTCAAACATAAAACATGTTTATGTCAGCTTTCCGAAATGTTACACAATTTACCTAGAAATCTTTACTTTCACTATCAAAAGGAAGCTAGCAGTCAATTTCTGAAAAGTTTTTCACTTTGAACTTGTAGTACAACCAATGAAATTTAGCGATGTTTTTAAAAGGCAAAATGTGATGCATGTAAACGCCCAAAAAAGCACGTTACACAATTTAATCAAGAAAAGTTTAAATTATGAATTACAATTAGCTGAGTTTTTGTAAACAAAAAATTCGATTTCAAAACTGGCCAAAATTCTGAGATATTAAAGTGTCAATTTTCTTATACTACGCCAGGAAGTTCCACATATAAAGAATATACAAACGACAAACATAACGAAAACGAGTATTTTCATTATATAAGATAATAAGAATACTATTGCAGAAATAGTCAAGGCTTTGAAATTTCTCATTATGATCAAGGTTACTCGATTACTTTTAAAGACAAATGCTGCTAGTATCTAACATTACATAATTCAGAATACCATTTTTTTGTGTAGGATATGGCGCAGAATGGAAATAGCTTATTTGTCAAAAGAGCAAAAATCTTAAGTTTTTTTTCCTCGCAGAAGGCCAATCAGAACGATAGTGACAAGTCACCCTGATGCATGCCACAAATGCTTTAAGTAAATTGCCTATATACGTGTATCAACTTATTACGTCTCAGTGAAATCTCACACAAGCTTAACGGTCACTTACCTTTAAATCAATTAGATATTGATGTAAAAAAGTTGAAAAGAGCGAGCAGAAATTCACAAACTACGAGAAGCATCGGTTTAGAAGTGCACCTAGTCTGTTCCACGAATCAAATTAAAAATAACTTTCTTCAGCAAGTATGGGTGTCAGTCAAGTTTTTTTAAACTAAAAATTAAAAAAATAACTAACCTGTGTTTGGACCACTTTTTAGGACAACAAATTAACCTCTTTTTTTTTTTGCTGTCACGTTTTTTCACGAGTAAACTTCGATATTTTTTTCCAATCTATAAAACCTGAAGATATAGAGGCACTGAATTTGAAGATGAAACAAGCTACAAGACACCATTTAGTAAAATGGACATGAGTTTAATACGCTAGAGAAGGCAGTGATCATCACAGTCATAGAACTGACCAATGGAGACACTCCATAGTTGAACCATCGTCTTGATGGCGTCAAAACGTTGAAACTTCTCAAAATTAGATTAAACTTCGCCCTGACTTTACCCCAGACCTCTGTTTGTAGGAAGAGGACAGCGAATTAGACAATGAATTAAAACCTGTTTTCGATGTCATCATCCAGAATTTGAAATTCTTGAAAGCAGATTAACTGGAAGATAACCATTATTGCCATTAGGTCCTAAGGCAATTGCAAGGGAGGTGAATGGGGAATGGATTAACCTTTGTACCGAAGGTCAGAGGACAGGTTAAAATAGCATCCGAGTTCAAAAGAAGCCAGTCCTGAGATGATTTGGAAATTTTCAATTCCTTCTGCACACCCTAATCAGGGCTGTGATTAATTTTAAGGGGGATTTAAAGTTCAGCACACTGCTGTCCAAATTTCAAAACTACTGAGTTTCATTTCTACAAAAAAATCATGTTATTAAACTTTTTGCATAAGCTATGCCTTAATGGATTTTTTATCTTCTTGCATTGCTCATTCTTTAAAATATACTTTATGTACATCTACTAACATCAATAATTGTAATATTGCTGCAGCTTGAAATCCACAGAAAAATCCACGTGTTATTTATCTTGACTGTGCTTTTTCTAATCCAAGATCAATTTTTAGTAGGTTTTTAGTTATTGTTATAAACACTCACTCTCTAGAATTTCAGATTTCAAAACGGATAATGGTAGAAACAATTATCTGAAGACATACATGTATTTTACAAAATCGCATTTAATTTGTAGACAAAAATATCGGAACCACAGTTCAGTTAGACTAGGTTTACTTAGGAACAGATTACTAAAAAAGAATGAATCTGCATCCAAATAGTTACCTTAAGAAAATGACTTCAGAGTTAATGCTTTGTCAAGATTTAAAAATTGAGAACAATGAAGAACTTATTCCAGATCAAATAATCTGAAAATATACTGTCAAAACTAGTGACACTAAATTGTCTCAAAAAGAGTTTTTTTAAAGATAGGTTTTTTTTTTATCAAATTGCGGGAAACTGAACAAAATTATAGTAGGTACACTGTGCACTGAATCTTCAGGACAAATCTAAATTGTGAGATTACGTACAGATACTCACATTTTAGTCTTGCATATTTTTATATTTGCATTTCACGAGCTAAAAATAAATTAATGAAATAGCGAATGCTATTCTGCGAGGACCTTGAAATTTGTCACAACTGGTGGCAACTGTACAGGAATGCCCCGCATGTCCTTAAAAATACTAAAATTCTAACCCAAACTTTGTAAAAAAATCATTTATCTTCCAGCATTAAAATTACCGAAGAACATATTTTCAACAGTAGCATCCAGACTTAGAAGAACACCCAATGGTAAGTGATGAAGTAATCATTTATACAATGCTCATATACACATAGCCATAAGGTCAGCCTTAAAAACTCACAGACCAAATCGAGCTGGAGTTCGTTTTGGTGTTGTAGGAGTTCCTGGATCACGAAAGCCAGGCGTGCAAATATCCGTTCTGAAACACAAAATAAGATAAAATATGACAGCCGCAATGCCACTGTTAAATTTAATAAGCGTACGGAGGCATTTTATGTACAATTTAACACTTACTTTCGTCTGTTTGCTTGTGCTTTCAGATCCTGCGCTTCTTTTCTTTGTCGAAGCTGTTCCTGAGCAACGGCCATTTCTTCTTCCATGGCTGTTACATTTTGTTGGGCTAAGCGTCGTTTTTCCTAAGTGAATGAAATAAGCGTTAGACTCGTTACTCGCAGCGGATAATGATTGACAGAAGAAGGGCGTCAAAAAAGCATCGATGCGATTCATTACAAAGTTCCGAAGAATATCTTACCAATCGAGACTTTGCCGATTCTTTTACGCTGTAAAACATTGGTCCGAGCTCTGCCAGCCATTGGCCATCTACAGAAGTCACGCATTGCATATATTCCTGCACCACGCGAGACAATTTTTTAGGCAATTAATATAACTCACTTATCTATATAATCCATTATATTGTACATATATCGTTAAACTATGACGTGACTTTTTACCTTCGAGGTCATGACGAGCTCGTGGTACACCACGTAGTCGGGAGTAAACCCCATTCCAAATAGGGCTGATGTGGGATGAATATGGCACGGCATACCAGTCCGGCAGTTCACGTACTCGCCTATTCCTTTGAGTCGCGCAGCCTGATGAAAATATGCCGAGCAAATGCACTTTCTTACCACGTCCCAATCACTTCCGCAGGATGTCACGTGCAGCTTTTGTTGCACCATGATATCTTTCAGCTGCTGTCGAACTTCGCGGACCTAAGAAGTATTAAGCATTTTTAACAGAGGGTTAATTCCTGTTAAACGTATGTAAGCCTGCTTAAAATGACCGTAACAACAACAAAAAATACTCGCCTTTCTCATTGCTTTTACGTGTATGAAGTGTTCCGAACACCAAATTGAAGAATACCTAAAAACAATAAATGGCACCGTTACACCCAATCTTTCAAATAATTCCAGTATATGGTTTCAGAGCTAATTATAATTTCCTTTTATCTCATCATAAGATATAAACTGTTTCAAAACTACTATCATACTTGTTATTCTTCCACAAATGGTAAACGTTGAGATACGTTAAATGATCACTTTCGGGTACTTGGAATTTCTCCCTGGCAGCGTCACTCTCTTCTTCACGACCTTTAGGTCGAAAAAAAATCGCTGGCACAGACAACATGGAAACTATGATCTGGGGAATTATTGCACAAAATGGACAAACTGTTAATGCCATACAAACGAGTAGTAAAAAAAATTGCAGTATGGAAAATTTACGAACCAAGATCTCCGCACTGCACTTCATATCACAAGATACGATCAACATCTTGGACAAAGGAGGGTCTAGAGGAAATTCGATCATATTACGTCCGAGTGTCGTTAAATTTCCGGTATTGTCCAGCGCACCGAGTGTCCACAGTTGATACATGGAATTTAACATGTTGTCCTGGAATATAAAATGCATTTCGATTATATTCACGGCATGATTTACTATGGGATTTATGTCTTAATTTTTAAATGTCCTGTTTGGCTGCTTTTTTTTTCATTCGGTTAACTTTATTTGAGGAAAAAAGAAGTTGCGCTACAGACCTGCGGTGGAGGATCCATGAAATGAAACTGTAACAAATCCTGTACGCCGAGAGACTTAAGCAATAACACCGTATTTGCTAAATTCGTACGTTGAATTTCCGGCACCGTCATAGTTAACATTTCGTTCTTATACTGTCCTTCGGTATAAAGTCGAAAACAACGCCTGAAATATACAGTAAAATGCAGATTATTGCGGGCAACATTCAAACCATCACAGATTGAATTAAAAGATCCATTCACTTACCCGGGTCCAGTTCGGCCAGCTCTTCCAGACCTTTGGTTTGAATTTGCCTAAACATAAAGTGAATAAAATATGAAAGTATATGCGGGGTAAATTCAGGGAAAACTAATATATGCAGTATTTCGAAGAAAGTATTACCTGGCTAATAGGATAGACTTGCAAGGCATCCATGCCAATTCGAGGATTATAAACTTTCAATTTGCAGTAACCAGAGTCAATTACAAACATAATTCCATCGACTAAATGAGTGAATGGAAATTTGGGAGACATTAATTACGGCAAAAGCAAAGAACATTTCATAGAAAAATAAGGCATCCATAAATGATCCTACCTGTTAAGGAGGTTTCTGCGATGTTAGTAGCAACGACACATTTTCTTATTCCATCAGGCGCTTTCTCGAAAATTTTTGCTTGGAGATCGCTTGGAAGCTGAGAGTAAATGGGCAAAATTGCCAGCTGAGGAGCGTTGTCAATATCTGCCAGACGCTCTGAAAATTCAATTCAACTCAATTCAATTCAATAAAACTAGAAACCATTTTTGCATCCAACATTTCTACTTACATCCAAACATTCTTAGTTGCAATAAGCCAGGTAGACATACCTAATTGGAAATGAAGATCACTTACCTGCTATAATGTCACAAGTGACCTCAATGTCTTCCTGCCCTGGCATGAAGATTAACATGTCACCTGCATTTCAACAAAAATTGCAAATTAGCCGTTGACTATTCATCCAACCGAACTTTAAACTCTAAATAATTTATCTAATGTCCTTACCTGGCATTGGTTGAAGATGAATTTGCAAGGCCTGCTTCACAGCAGCATCCACGTAGTCTTCAATTGGATTTTTGGTGAAAAAAATTTCCACGGGGAAGGTTCTTCCTGGGATAATGAAAACTGGTACATTTCCAAAGAACGTAGCAAATTTACTGGCATCCATTGTCGCTGAAGTTACTATTAACTTCAGATCTTGACGACGGGCCACGACCTAAAAATAAGGTAAGTTTGTGAGCTCAGTAGTCTTTTAGTAATGTATTAAGAATGCTCGAATGATTTATCACCTCTCTTAGAAGTCCAAATAATACATCGGTGCTTAAGGAGCGTTCATGGGCTTCATCCATGATCACGGCGCTGTAATTATCTAAATCAGACTCACGAAGGGACTCCCTCAAAAGGATTCCATCGGTCATATATTTGATCACAGTTTTCTCGCAGGTACAATCCTCAAAACGTATGGCATATCCAACTTCTTCGCCTAGATTGCAACCCAATTCATCGGAGACACGTTTGGCCACTGACATAGCGGCAACACGCCGGGGTTGAGTGCAACCAATCATGCCGTACTTGCTATAGCCTTCTTCGTGCAAGTACTGAAATAGTAAGTTGAAGTAAATTTAATTGACTGTATAAATCCGAGACAAAACAAACAACAGAAAACGGCCCATACCTGCGTCAACTGCGTAGTCTTTCCAGAGCCAGTTTCCCCTACTATAATAACTACGCTGTTATCACGAATGACAGTCAATAACTAGACAGACAACAAAAATGGTACTAAGTTTGAAGCAATAGATAAAGTCCTAATTTTAGAACCTACTACATAATATTTCGGAAATGGCATTGCATTTGTCGGATTATTAAGCAACTTGATAAGAAAGCCTACCTCTTGCCTTACTGCAAAAGCTGGTAAATATTGCCTTTGCTGGAGGAGCGTTCGCCTCGTTGCAAATTCACTTTGACCGGCAGATTTGTTTTTCATATGCGCAGCATATTTATGGTCCGATTTATAATCAGTTTCCCCACTGGCATTGATTTTATCATCCTACGATAATGCACAATTTGAATTTGAAACTTTTTCAATATCGCTCAATAAAAAAGATGGTTTGCTTTTCAGTTCGTTTACCTTTTCCTCTTCCTTTTTAATACCCATGATTGCGCCGAGCTTGGTTCCGGCCAATTCCCAGTGTTTCTGCTGAGCTTTACGCCTCTCCTTCTGCTCCCTATGCGCTCTCACGGAAGCACAACCTTTACGTGAAATAATTGCTAAATCTGAAGCTGGGTCCTATAATTTTAAAACCAAAATGCAAAAAATGAGCACACGTATTATATTTTATTCCAGCCTACCCACTGCTAACTTTTAAGAAATACATGTACAAAATGCTGGCCAACCTTAACAGGCACCACGGGCTCAGGTTGCTTCGTAAAAGCAATTCGTCCATCCAAGAAAGGTGGCACAATATTGTGTACCAACAGGTGCACTCTCGCTTCATTATCCTCTTCAAAATCTTCATCAACTTCAAGTCGGTGAACCACTCCACTGGTCAACATACGGTTAGTTTCCCATTTTTCGTTATCCTAAAATAACAAAATTACGAATTTAGTCTTTACAAATTTCTGTCGCGAGGACTCGTGGCGAACTGTAAGTTACCTTATTAATCTGTCTTTGCTGCGCAGACATTCGCTTTTTCTTCTTTTGCTCTAATGATTCCTCTTTCTTTTTAATATATTCATTCGACATCCGGGCTAATGGATTAAAATCGTCATTATAACCTTCACCGATGTCGTACCATTCCCTATCTAGTCTCTTCTCATCTTCGCTCCACATTTCCCGCTCGTCTTCGGGCATATCTTCAATCTTTCCATCTACGGAAGTTAGAAGGAAAACAATATTAAAAATTGTTCGATAATCACTCAACTTAAAAGAATAAGATAAATAGGATCCGCCAACCTTGATCATCTCTCGGAGTTATTCCCAGCTTACGACGATCATTAACCCAAGAGTTATGTTTAAATGAGGGAGTGGGCAATGGTGAATCAGTGGGATATCTATGAGATCTGTAAATGCAAAACCTATTAAAACTTCTGACCAACAACTGGATTTGGAAAGGCACATAGGCAGCAAAGGCCAAAATGCACCCACACGGATGACCAACAACTATTGGGGCAATTACTATCATAATGCGTGTCCTACCTGCCAGTATTGCGAGATCCTGACGAACTGCGTACGCTTCGATTTGAATCTCTGGAAGACCGCGAAGGTGAAGGAGTTGGCAAATCCCAAGACGAATGCTTAGATGGCGTGGGATCATCTTCATCCCAACTGGACCTTGAAGGAGTATCTGAGTGGTGATGATGGAAATGTAGAATGGATTAGCAATTAGCATTAATGAATATTTTGTTCTTTGTGGAAGTGTTCTACATAACTTGTGACAAGTACAATAACACATTACCATTTCAAAATAAGGCTAAGAACATACCGAGGCGCCAAGCGAAGCAACACTCGCGCAAGAGGGACCAGCGGGGAAAACAAACCAATGTTTTCCAGTTCGGGCGCACATACCGAGGAGCTTGGCGGTGCTGCCGCCAAACCAGGAAACGTTGGTTTGTTTTCCCCGCTCGTCTCTCTTGCGCGAGCGCTGCTTCGCTTGGCGCCTCAGTACGTTCTTAGCCTCAAAATTATTAAAAGCATTGAGGCAAGAACAAATCAAAGCAAGTTTCTAAGATACTTTCAAGATTTCTGATAATCAGCTCAAGAATAGCAAGCAAAATAGCAGATTCATTAAATGTTTTTGAAAATATTTAAGAATAAAGATGTTTGCTATTGACTGCTCATTTCAATACAACAACAAAACATGGATGAATATTAGTACTGCCTAGGCACTTGGCAAGTTTGACTTTCTTAAAAAACTTTGAAATTAAGTCTATCAATCTTCAAGTGTTCCTCTTCCTGTTTATCATACCAACTTCTTAAAAAAAACACCATTGAAGGCTGATTTAAAACTGTACCTTTTAACTTTGACTTTGGTGTGTTAGGTTCATCTTTAAATCTTGAAGGGGTGTCATCCCAACCCCTCTCGCTTCTTGAACCTCGTTCCCTATCCCTAGAGCGCCTGCTAGAGTCTCTTCCTCTATCAGAACTTCGGTCATATCTTCCTCGATCTAGCGGAACACAAAATTAATTCAACGTGAGGTTGATCAAATGGCTTCGAGTATATCTCCCGCTTCCTCGTTCCACATACCTCGTTCTCGTTCACCGCCATGCTTTCGCTTGTCGTTCAAATCTCGAGATCTTTTCTTGGAGGAGGCGTATACCCCTCGCTCTCGCTCCTTTTGCCTATCGTATAATTTCTCACGAGCCTCTTTATTTACACCACCAGTATGAGAAGGGGTTTCCACTCTAGAGGACCGATAACGCCGAGAACTACGAGAAAAACATCGTATTAATTTTAAGTAATGGGTACGATCAGATGCTGGACGCAAGTACGATAACAGTTTCACGAGACAACCCATTTTTAACACGTACTTTTGGTTGGTCATCGCTCCTTTGCTACTTTTATATCCACTTTCAGCATCTTCGCCACCTTCCCAGTCGTCTTTATAAGATAAGACGCGTGATTTTTTCGAATTTTCCAAATCCTCCCGCTCTTTCTCTTTTCTCTTCTTAGCGGCTAGAATATCCAAACCGAGCTGAGATATCCTCGGGGCTGGAGTTTTGAACGTCACGCCATCTTCATTTTTCTTCTTTTTGATAATTAAACCTCCAACTTCGTCACCTGAACCCTCAAGTCGATGAAGTGAAGGATCGTCATCGTCCATAGCAAAGCCCTGCAAATAATCCACCATTATTTTTGACAGGCCAAACTCTACGAGCTGACAGATTTTAGTGTCTATTTGAAATTAAACGCAAAAACGAATCACTTTAAACCGCGAGTTCGTGATTAATAGAAGTGCGAAACGCCATTCGATCGTTTATCGGACTTGTTGAACTGCGTCTACACAACTCATGAATGCCAAGAAGGCCGGAGTACGAAACGCACTTACTTACCTAAATGAAAAACTGTTCCAATAACCATTCATAGACCAAATATTTATAATTCTAAAAAACAAAATGCACAGCTTTTGGAACAAGAAACAGCGAAGAACATACTACACATATTATTATATGTAGAATGGTAAGCTGCACAAGATAATATTCACCGGAAGTCAGATGGCGCTGCAGTCGAACATAATTTCACAACGGTCGTCGCTCATGCGCGGAATAAAATTGTCCCACGTCGTTCTGGTCGGCTGGGACGTAAAACGCGTCATTTTTACGACGATCAGCGACACCCTTGCAGGTGTTTTTTATCGTTTTTGTTTGTTGTTTTTTATTTTCTTAGTGTCTTCATGGTAACACGCAGACGGGGAAAAGTGAAAAACCAAACGAAAACGATAAAGAACTCCTTTAGCGGTGGGGCTGATCGTCGTGAAAATGACGCGTTTTACGTCATTTTGGCGGCCATTTTAAACATGTACTTATGAAGTTTCATTTGACGTCACCAGGCGGCGGCACTGTGGCACAGCGATGCATTTCGGGAAATGTAGTTCCCCAAGATGGTGGTTGTTGGAAGTGTGTGCTCGCAGAATTATCGCTAGCGCTCGAGGATGTCGGTTGCTTTTCCTAAAGTAAGTAGCCACTAATCAGAGTTATTTTGTTCCAGAAATGCTACGGTAGATCAAGATTTTCTATTGATGTTATGCCTGAAATGTCGGACTTTTTCTCCGCGAGATATTTTCGAAGGGAAGAGCGTAGGTTCCATGCTCTCGAATGTTCAATCTCATTCATCCCTTGCGCAACTCACGATTAGTTTCGTTATGACTTTTGTATTTTTATTATTGGGGGGGTTTTTTACTCACTGATTGCCAGAAACAAAAGTTGGTACTTTTTCCACACTTCAAGCTTATTGCCAGATCATTAATTTGCTTTTTTATACCGAACTAAGCAAGCATTAAATAGGCCTAAATGAAAAATGCAACTACTTTTTTTTACAAGATTCAACATGCAGCGAATCCAAAAAAGCTCATTATTTTTACTAATTCATTTATTATTATTATTCAGAATCATTGTTTTATCTCGTGATTGAAAACATCAATCTGTCGTACTACATGTTTTCGCTGCATTTTATTATTTTCAGTCTATTTTTAAGCTGCGTGTAAATTGGCCATAGTAAATCATCGAATGGTGATCTGATTGATTAGTCTGAAAGACAAATTGACCAAACAGAGACCACGTGGTGCCAACTAACTGTCTACTTTTGCTAGCATCCCATTGTTTACGCTTATAAAGAAATTTTATGCGATTAAATGACTATCGATTGCTTTCTCTAATTTGCGATTAATGATTTGTTTCTTAATAAAAACGATGTTAGGAATTAATCTGAACACTATGATTAAGTGACAAAAATCAAAGGCTGCTTGTATTCAGTTTACAATACTATCATTTAGAACGTCAGTCATTGTCGCTAATCAGTTCCAAGAGTTGTTGATCCAAACTTTGTGATACAGTTCGGAAATTCAATTGTGTTGGTATTCGTTACATTAATTTAGTTAACTTATTTTTCGTAAAGAAATCAATAAAGACAGTTATTATTGTCATTATAATGGCAAATATAAATGTTAAATCACTCACTTCAGTGTCTACGTTTGAAAGTTTTTCTGAACAGGTGTTTAATGGATTAATGGATTCAAACAACCTGGCAGGTAGCCAGGTTGTTTGAATCTATTAATTGGCAAATTCTTTTTACGAACTATATGCTTTTTCTGCCATCATCAGTTCTGTGTTCAGTCTCATTTGTTTCCATTGCATAATAAGACAAAGCCAAAATCTGGTAGACAATAAAAAGATTAAAAAATACACAAGAAAGGGTCACATTCTGAGTACCAAATATTTAAGAAATGGGAACCCCAATTGTTTGTCTGGGCTTGGCAATGCTTTCAGACAGGCATGTAGATAGTCTTGGAGGGGAAAAAATGGACCAGTACCTTTTGAAGAATATTTGCATACCCAATGTTAGTCTAGCATGCTTGGTTAGCCAGTTAGCTTTTGCCCATTGTCAGGAATCCGATAAATCAATATGAAAAAGTCGGTGATGCTTCATGCAGATGAAGCATCATTTCATTTCATTATCAAAGTTTGATAGTTTTTCTGAACTTTATTCATGTAATGTCACTGATTTAATTGTCTTTCCTCCTAGGATGGCCAAGGGTCATCTGGCCTAGACATTCTTTCTGCTGCAATTGATGAGTCAGGCCTGGGGATGGACCTAAATGTCAAACCTTTCAGTGGATTTGGACAGGTAACAAATCATCACAATAGTGTGGCATTAGGAAGAAAATCAGTATCCATTCTCAAGGTAAATGTTCTCAAGGGGGTAGTTGCACGTGGCACCAATGGACAGGTATCAACCCCGGGCCTGACAAATCTTCAGAAGATTCAACAGTCACTTCTGAAAAACCAGCAACGGACATCTGTCCTAGGAAATTTGCTGGGACGCGGACATTCCCCTTATTTCGTTGAGGAAAAACCTCAGGTAAACAATGTATTGAATACTCCGAATGTCCCGACATCCGCTCACGTGGCAAAGTTATGGAACAACGATGACCACATTAAAAAGATGACCGGCAGTTCTGTTAACGTAAGTTCATTTCTTTTACCAATTATTCTTATAAATGTCGTACAGCAGTTGACTCAGCTTTATTAACGTGGTCTCATGTTGTATGATTTTAGAATATTTATGGAGATTTTGGTGCTGCTGTTAAATCTGAATCGACAGAGGCAGATGAGGACGAAGAAGAGGAATTGGGACATGCAGATACATATGCCGTTTACATGCCCAGTAAATGTAAGTGCACAATTCATTCTCATATTGTTTTAGTATAATGTGTCGTTACGGCCATCTGACATCACTAATTAAGGTTAGCAGAGTCACCAGATTTTATTTTTCGTCTTAAATTATCATAAAGCAATTCTGAATTAATGTCATTTTCTCTTTATTGTTTTGTAGTAAAGATTGGTGAGCAACATCCGGATGCTGTCGTGGAGACAAGCTCACTGTCTAGTGTTCAGCCTCCTGATGTCTGGTATCGTCTAGCCATTCCTGAAGTAATTATCGATTACAATTATTTATCTGCCCTTCAGTTAGAGGCTATCGTTTATGCCTCCCAGCAACATGATAAGTTTTTGCCAGATGGAACAAGAGCAGGATTTCTTATTGGTTAGTGCATTTTTCTTTAATAATGACAATTTTGAGACATGCCACCTTTGTCAAAGACATCAATGCAAGGATGTCTGTAAGTTATTTACTTAATGGTTGGATCGTTTCCATAGGGGATGGCGCTGGTGTAGGCAAAGGTCGAACTATTGCAGGGATTATTTATGAAAATTACTTGCTCGGTCGAAAACGGTCCATTTGGTAAGGGTTTCAATGTTTCCATTTCAAAGTTAGCATTTTTGTGCACCTGTGCTGAGTATTGTTTCTTTTCCAAAGGGTGTCTGTGTCAAACGATCTTAAATATGATGCAGAACGAGATCTCAAAGACATTGGAGCTGGCAAGCTAGATGTAAATCCCTTAAATAAGGTAAGTAATTTTCTTGTTTTCAAATTCTTGTATAAAGCCCAGTACATGGCAAATCGGTGTGTACAGGGCTACTCCACAAATCACAAAGCAGATTTGTACAAATAAAGCGTACACACCGAAAA
>JAQGAO010001591.1:0-23617 GCA_034697705.1 Ommatoiulus sabulosus | reverse complement strand
GCATGCGCATAATCGCGCTCCAGTGACGATTGCGTTACCGTAGCTTATTTCTACGCTATGCAATAACTCTCTATTATATATGACTGCACGAATACACTCTTGGATGTTTTGTGCATTTATTTAAGTCGTTTACTCAAACCGAAATTGGTTGGTTGATAACTTAGATCGTACTGTATTAACTTTGTTTCTTTTTTAGGGGTTTTCTTGTTCAAATTACTTAAATCAGGCATTGCGAGTTATCTCTTCTTACGAGCCTGTTGCCTGCGAATTTGAAATGGTATTTCGTTTCCTTAGGAACTTCGAGCATAAAAAAGGGCACAAAAAGCCATCGCGAAAACAATTTCAAACATTTGAAAATTAGTTTTCTCAACCCCCCTTCCTTTTCCTCCACCTACAGGCTATATGTGCATGTGGTTGTCGTTTGTCAGCTTTTCGATGCATCTTTTCGGTATTATTCCAGCAGATCTCATTGCATATTTGGCACTATTTTCATTCACCGATCCGTTTTCTTTCGATATGTTTTTTCGGCGCAAACTCTTAAATGAAATAGAAGCTATCTATCGTCTCGAAGCACAATTGAATCAAGCGATTCCGAGTTAACAATCAAAGTGCAAATTGAACTCTGGATGCTGTTTTCGCAAACCCGATTTTTACACGCTCATGATGCGAAATCTGGCGCATTCTTGGAATATCATTTATTACGCATTGTTATAACTTGGGAGAGGAAAATGGCGTTGAAAATAGATTCCGCGAGGAAATTCCTCATTCGCGACGCACTTTAAATCAATGGGATTCGCATTCTGGCACAGTATGGGGAATGATCCAATTTCCTATGCCATATCATCGCATTATTCAATACCTGCTTCCTGATGCGAGATTAAGAGACCGATGGTCTTGCTCCTATGCTGATGGTATAGTCTTCTACGATGCACTTCGGATATTCTTGTATATCTCCGAAATTACATGTATATGGCGCGCATTAAAGCATGCATGTGGAGCGTGCTATTTTCCACGAAGCCTTTTTTGACATTGTACGGTTGCTATTTCGTGCATAAGAATAGCCACAGATGAGCGGAATCTTAAAATCAATCGCTCGGAAGCAGAATCTGGAGATATTTCTTAGGTTTGGCGCGACTTATTTACTTTTACATCGAAGGCAGTTAACGATGCCACAAACTAGGGTTTTGCAAATGTACAGCCTGCATATTCAAAACATGTAAAACCATATTAATAACACTCTTGGTCTGTCTTATGTTGCAATAACTACTTTCTAGGCGCATTTGTAACATATACCAATGCGTTATACGTCAAATGCGCCAATAACGTTAACTTAATCTAGCATGGTTAAAGTCATTCTACCAATATGCTTCTAATCATTTTAACTAATTGTTTTGGCTAACTTAAGCCCAGTTCTGTGTTTGCCTATGGGACTAGGGGCTTCCCTGCTCCCGTGTGGGCGCTTTATGGCCTTTTGTTGCCCCTGCGCCCTTAAACACCTCAACCAACAATAACAACAACTAATTGTTTTGTAAGCGTCATTTTTACCTCTATTCAATGCGCATGTGGAACATTTCTCATACATTGTTTCCAGAAGTTCCGCGTTTTGTCTCATGTGCTATTTTAAAAGTATATTTTTCATTTGACAAATTTTAAGAAAGCTCTTGGAAAATGGAAATTTCTCGAAGTTGTTGATTTACAAAGCAACTGTATTAATGCTAGTCTGCATTTGCGTACACTTATGATTTGAAATGTTATCAATACGTCCTTTGGTGGCCAGAAAGAAGTAGTACATTGTGAAAATTGGAATGCGTGTGTTTCTCCATGCATGAGGACAATGACGTATTATAAATATCTAATGTGGCATGCAGTTTCCCCCATTTCATTCCACCCAAAATTCCCCGACGTGCTTCTGGTGGAATCATGTTCTTCGGAGGATTAGGGCGGTCTGTAGCAAACAACACCACAAAAAGCAATGGATTCGTGGTACTGTATGTGCATTATCTGCATGTAATAGCATCTTCCTTTCGTCTTTCAATGTTTCGGACGAGCATACGAGCGTGAACACATTTCTCTTTGGGTAATCAAGAATTCGATAGTGATTTCCTGTTTGGTTTGCATGGCTGAAGAAAATATCCGTAAGGAAAAATGCACGTTCGCTGACATTATACATGCTATGCAAATAATGCAACAAACGAAAATTCCCAACAGTGTCTCGGAGCTGCGCGGGTTGCATAGCGGAAAATCCATTTTTGAGAATTGGGACATCCCGTTCCACACAGTCGTAACAATCTGGTGCTCAGTGGAGAAAAAAATGATTACATTTTGACGCGTCGATGTTGAATACCAATCTAGTCCACGAAATACATGTATTTTTCGCTAGCAAATAAGCAAAGCCTCAGATTAGGAGTAAAGAGTATTTTTTAATTTGTAGAATGTTGTTGTAATATCATTTACAGAAAAAAATCCATTTATTACGCGTACATAATTCTTGATAAAGTTTTCGGTATGTAAACTGCTTGCGAAAATACTGTGCTTCAATTCAAAATAAAGCTAAATTTTAACTTGCTTAGATCCAAAATTTTTGCAAACCTGAAATTTTCTTACAAACAACCCTTTTTTTTCCCCATGTGATTTTTCATTAGCATTTACATGAAAATAATTGTTGGTTCTGATTTTGACAGTATGCAAAACATGTCCCCCACGACAGGTATGATGTTAAAAGGATTCGTGTGAACTTACTGGTTTCATTTCTCATTCATGTAATTAAGTTATTTTTTATATTTTATTCAGTTTTTAAGAACATACTGGGAACGTGCTAATTTAAAAAGCACGTTTTAGAAGTTCTTGACTCGCACCTTTACTTCGGCTATCATGAATTCTTGCCTGCAGCAGGAGATTTGTTTAACGTTGTTGCTTTCTTTTGAACTCCACACAATCAGTTAACCTTTAATGGCCTTTATTTAAAACGACTCGTATATTGGATAAATCTCAGCTAGGAAAGTGGGGAAAATTTACTATAAATGGCAGATGTCAACACGGCAGAGCAAATAATCATGTCGAATTCTCTATACGCGGTTTTTTCCCCCAACTAAACAAGTATGCCCTGATGTGTTGCATTTTTTGAATCGATTTTTCAACATTTCTTTCTTATGAAAATATTCTCCCCGCAATAGAATGAAGGCGAGAGCAAATGGATGGCGAAGTTAAATGGCTCGTGTAAATATTAAATGATTTTTGAACGAGAAAGGATGCTGAATGTTTTGTTTGTTATCAAAGCTAGTCAGCTCTTTCATCAAAATTGCAGTTATAAAAGACAATTGCCTCGGCTCATTTTCTGGCGCTGGGGAATTGAAACGAGGCTGATGAAGCTAGCCAACCAAAATAGCTCTACTATCATTATTTTTGTAATTTCTATTGTTTATATTCCCCTACTCCTCTTCCATCATTTTTTTCTTTGCGAGTGCCATTTGATTTATCGGCACTTTTTAAAAGGCGTGGGTATAAACGGCATCGCGCGATACGCTATTTCGATTCAATACTGTATTATGCGTGTAATTTCAAATGCAAATGTTGGTTTCCAGTATCTTGTCCCGCGTTTGAACAGATTGCCAAAAATTACCCGCACCCCTTTCAGGCACCTTTCACACATTAAAGGCAGGTTGCGCAAACGTAGGTTAAAATCTGAGGTTTACCAACCTTATGTTAAAATTTGACTCCAGGTTAACTTTCGGGTTAGATGTTTGTGTTGCACCAATTAACTCTTGCTGAAATATCCCCAGGGTTATGGAACCCATGTTTAACCGCTGAAACCAAAATGGAGAACAGAAAAGGAACTATAACTTTGACCAATGCTGCCCGACTGCGCATCCTGGCTTCACCTGTCTGTGCACCCGGTGGTGTAGCATGCACAATTCCTTAGCTTCATCAGATTCATCTGTAGTGTCCGCCATGTTGCTTTTCCTGATAACCCGAGGTTAACCCTGCCTACTGGCTGGGTTAACCTTTCTCTTCATTTTTGCCCTAATCCGTGATTGTGAAATACAACAGTAGTTAACCTAGAGTTACACAGTAGGTTAACCCTATATAGGTTAATTATTCAACCTCTGTTGGTGCAACCGGCTCTAATTAAGCTTCTCATCAGATGAACGCGGATCAGATAAGTTTACGAGCTATCAAAATGAAATCTTTATATGCATGTAATTGTACATGTTCATTTTCAGTGCATACTATTTTCCGAAGAAAACTACGTTCCAGTAAATATTTGTTTCAAGCTGTACGTGCATGTTTTGTATTTAAAGAAGCATGCAATCGCAATATATTATTCCATTTTTTCACAATATGCGCAAAGAGCGTTATCGCAATATTCAGAAATGCGCATTTCTATCCGCTGCAGACCATCAACAGATGGCGTTGATATCATTTACGTGATGTGCCTGGCAAGTACTTCGCACGCTGTTCCATCTAATTATAACTGAAAATTTAAAGCAAAGTTGAGATGACTGCATGGAAAATGCACCGTAATATCCCGTCTAGCTTTTGCCGAAAAATTATGGATTATGTTTCCGGTAAAATGTCTGAAGGGCTTGAGACCACATTGTATGCGCTCGCAGATTGTCATCGTTTGATAAGAGCAAGAATTGATTTTCAGCTACAGTATGTGTTGATTTGCCAGCTTGCCGAGCGGCATGGTCGCTATACGATCGTGTTATTCCCCATCCAGCCCACCTGCTCTCGCAAAGTGTCATCGCAAATTTAATTAAGGCATTTTCATACCCGACCATTTGCGTAATGACAACTTCAACCAGGGTCTGCTGGAGAAGGCGTTGAGAAATGGCGTCCTCGCCATTGGCATGGAGCCATCTGTGATTAGCGCCAATTTGACATGTCTGCACGCAACGGCAAACTGTTTTCCTAAAGACATTGACATAAAGCGAGCATTGGCTTACTTCAATGAATTTTGTTTAAGGAGATTGCGAAGAATAGGGTGCGTGCGTGCGTGCATGTGTAGATATATTTGAAACTGCCTCCTAATGCACTTCTGATGCCGTTTAAAGGAAACGAAGTAAATTATACGCTCGCTATAGCTGCATTGGATGAGGCTTAGAGTAAATTGTAATGCTTGAGGAAAGCCTCAGAAAAGAGATTTCAAACAAGGCGGTAATTTGATGCATTTTCCTAATAGCTAGCATTATTGCTATTTTGTCCGCAATCATTAAGGACTGAAATTAGCTTAAATTGACCACGTTGTAAAAGAGTGTACTGTATATGGTGGAGAACGAAAGACTATCCCTGATAAATGACGATATAAAATTGCTGATTATCCGGAAGTGAAATTTATTTTCACTGAAAAAATGCTCAAATTTATACAAGTTCTTTTTTTAAGTTTATACTTAAAGTGTATACGAAACTAGGGAAATCAAGTTCCGTTTTATTGGAAAGATTATTCGAGATGCTTCGCCAGAGAGAGAGAGAGTCGTATTTGCACTTGAAACCATTTGTTTACTATCATGAGAATAGCTAATTCAACCAAAACATAGCCACAAGGCTTTTATAAATGTATTCATATTTGCAATTCAAAGCACGTATTTACCTGCCTACTTTTGAGTAGCTAATTTAACCCAAATATAACTATCATATCGTCACATATTTGCTTTTCATCTGTGTTGCAGACGTGGGCTATTTAATAGTTCTCGGAGAATTGGAAATATTTTGAAAGGTGTCTTTCGGATATTTATTATACTTTAAGCGTAATAGGCATGGCTTACCGACTTGTAGGATGGTCGATGCTTTGAGGCTTCAAAGTACAAGTTTGTAGCAGTTGGATCCTCCATAAGCTATAAATATACATGTATATAGCGGTGGCGAAAACACAAGTATTCCATGTATACACACATCTTCGTCAGTTGCGTTAATTCTGCGAAGCTGTTTACAAACCCCGGATTCTTTCTTTTCTTATTCCAAGAAACTTGTTAACTTATCAGTATCGCTGACTTTGTGCCAGCATATAACTTCTTCGTGAATTTATTAGCTTACAGTATATCTGGCCATGCAGTCAATAAGACTGGAATTTACCCGTTGATATAATATACGGATCATACTGGCGAACGATATATACTGTATATATGGCGCGATGAGGAGTTATGTACATATCTGAGAACTAAATCAAAATTCCATCGAGTGGCTTTATGGCCAGTAAAGTGGATATCTTTCTATAAGCAGCAACTGCATAATGAATGATATTCTGATGCCCTCATAGCCGAGTCGATGGTGGACGGCATCGATTTTCAATGCTCCTTTCTGTATTTGCTTGGATGTAATTCCCTATTGTCTGTTTCGGGATGGCCACTTCTTTCCTCCCTCGACCGACCACCTGGTCCTGTCTCACCAATGCTATTTCGCGCTTGATTGCATCCCGCTACTTTGCACACGGCATCTTTAATAATGGCTAATGGGCTGCTCTCCGTTGGCAGAGGCAGGAACCCTAACGCGCAGTCAAGAGTTACGCTGTTGTTGGAGCCAATCTTTGCCCATTGGCGCAACCGCCCAGAACGTGGCGCACGCGCTGCTAATACTATCATTAAATTAAACTCCTTGATCATGTTGTCACTTGGCGCATTTAATGCAATTACCGCATTCGGACAAAGAAAATATTTCGGCTTTGACTTCAATCTTGTTTGCTTCTCGCGCCAGAAGCCCACTGCCAAAGAAAAGGTGCTCCGAGGATGTGAAAATAAAGCGGGGTGGAAGCCTCTCGCGGACGTGACCTGCCATTCAATGTCGAACAGTATTGAACACGAAGCTGGAATCCCAGAAGTTTTTGTCTAGACGGCGCGTTGCATACTGCCATCGAATCGGGAAATCTTGTATCGACTTTGCATTATTTAAATCCTTCGTCCGTGGATTTTCTTTGTCATCTCATAATCGGTCTGTACCTGCAAGCTTCTTCGTCCTCTCACTCGCCATGGTATAACAATTCGACGAAGATGTGGAAGGAAATGTCAGGGGAATCTGGACATACTGGTGTCCTGAACATACTATGTGAAGTCCTTCTTCCGGAGAATGCACGCTTCGCTCGATATAATTCCTAAAAAATCATCAATGTATGGGCGTGTTGTACAGACTGGCAACATTTTTAATTTTTTTTAGCTTCTCACGTAGACCGTAATGTGAATTTCACCAGCCAGAATGGAAGTCATATCTTGACCGATTGATCATTTGCGTAACATTGCTACGATCGCAATTGGGCTCGTATGTTTGTTAATTACAATGAATGGTAGTGCATAGTTGGCGATGAACATGCATGAACAGTGTATAAACCAAATATCTAACGAATAAACGATTGAGATTACGCAATATCCAATTCTGTATGAGATGAATTTCCAAAATATTCAATACAGTGAAAGAAGAGCGTCGAAGAGTGAAGCATTAAAATTGATGGCCATTTATTGTTCGGGTTATCAGAAATGCACCGAACAACGGACCGGATTGAATTCTAGCAGAAGCAACGAAGGATGGGAGCGGGTATAAGTGCTCATGACAAATTCAGAACGCCCTCGTTGCCTGGAGATCTCGGGGAAGGTGCCTGAAGAAAAGGTTTCCCAGTTTGCACAGTCGTCCTACAAGGCACCCTCGTCATTCCAAAACTGCATCGGAAAATGCTTATGGGTTTCCAATGGGGAAGAAAGGTTCTCGTAGTGCATTAGCCGATCGCAATCTGATGTAGCGCGCCATATCCATTCAAAACAGTGGGTAATTCGAAACCCATGACAGCGTTGGGCGATTCACGATGCGATTCGGGCAATTTGTTTTTGCAGCAACCTAATGGGATGTACGTGGGAGCAACTTTATCGCAATATTAAATCCACATCTTCCTCTCGTGAATTTTCCCATCTGCTCCCTGTTCCGCATTTTACCCAGCTGCCGCTTCTCCAACATTGTTTTTCTCCATTGTGTCCCCGTGCTTCCTGCAGTCGCTTTATGATATTACTTCTATCCCTTAACTATTTTCACGATGGCGAGTTCGGCAGTTAACGTGAGCATCTCAAGTTGTTGCCATCCAGTTTCCATTGTGGGACAGATGGCGGTCAGGAATTTCTTCCATATTGTATATGCGGCATGGCCATATCGGGTATTTGCTTGTCTGGATCTGGATTCACGCGATTGTTTGTTGAAGAAACATCTAAATGTATTGATAAGCAAGCGTTGTTTGCATTGATATGCCTGTGTGGGATTTTCTGAAGGGGAGAGTACTGTGAAATTAACCGTATTCTGATGCGAACCCGTCATACTTCTTGTTTTTTCCCAATATGACTATTTCGTATTTTCATATACTATTACGTATATTTTGACAATATTCGTATATACTGTATATAGATGACATTGCCAATCAACTATAAGTACCAATTTTTAGATTTTTGGCGACGTCACTCATCCAGTGTATTGAGGTTTTTGCTTTGAATTAAATTCTACCAAAAGTGCACCGCAATGGCAGCCTGTTTTTATTGCAGAGATGCCATACATCCCATCGACCAGTTTGCTTTCTAATGATTAATTACTACGATAAAAACGTTGACGAGAGCGCTGACATTAAGCATTTTTTGAATGCTTGTCCGAAGGATCTGGTGTCTGTCATCTTTTTGTCTTAATTCAATCCAGCCTCATCGACGATACCCTATTACAACATCCAGTCAATAAATGTAGTGCAAACATCAGTTTCGTATTACACGAAAACTGTCTGGAAGAAAAGTCTCTTCCAGAGCTAAACCAGGTTGTTCGAAAAATCGTTCCGTGACAGTTGCTCGTTAATTTTCTTCTGGATTGTATACATAAAAGTAGACTATTTAAAATTATTTACCTTGATTATACCTATTTGTCCTACATTTGTAAATTTGTGTTATACTTGATATTTTTGCATTCAGAATGCATTACTGTTTAGTTTTCAGCATGGTTTGTTCAAACATTTATGCATTTTTCGGAAAATGTACAAGTTTAAATGTGTTTGCTTCTGCTTTCTTTTTGAACTTTTTTTTGCCCGCAGTTATCTTAACCTTGTTTGTGGATTTTTTTCTGAAGGTGCTAAGGCTGATTGCTTGATTGTTTAGTACAACTCTGACTTTTCTACCGAATTAGGATTAGCAAATGGAATTACGCTCGCTAAAGTAATTTAAAAGCGCCTTCTGTCTTTAGCTCTTGTGATTTGCGCAATTACTCTTTCTTCTCACTTCAACGATTTTGAGAAAACATGGCAACTTAGCGGGTTTTTTTCCTGACCACCTTCCGAATACTTTGCATTGTTGGGCTTCTGGAGGCCATCTTAGCAGAGGATTGTGTATCTATCGCTTTTCGTGGCGCTGAAGTCTCCTTGGCCCTTGCGAATGCAACGTCGGTGACAAACTGCTACGGTTTACTTCGTTTGAGCAGTAATTCCTGCACAGTACGCCTAATGGGTATTGGCAATCTCGAGGCAATGGGTCCTCTGGAATTTGGCGTATAGCTTGGTTCGAAAAGCTTAATGTAGCCATATCAAGCGCATAGCAATGTTTTCCGTTGCCATGGCCACCTTTTTCTGGAAAATCTAAGAGATGAGTGCACATCAAATAGAGACTGGAATTAAATCAGGAAAACACATGAATTTAATTGTGTTGATTTTTGGAAAATACGTATAAATTTGCTGTGCGTATTACCAGCGTTATCTCGGTCTCTTTTGATAATAAAAAATTTAATGAAGTCGTCAGATTAAATTCTTCAAAGTATGAATTTTGTTGAAATTATGTTTGAACATTTTGTCCAATACTTTTTAAAATACACTTACTCACCTTGAAGTATACTTACTGTGTAATGTAATGACAAATGTAAAGTGATTGCTAAGATGTATTCTACGAACGCTAAACATGCATGTTTGTTGGAAAGTTTTTCCTTAGGAGAAAAATGGATGAAAATGCAAATAAAGTTTATATTTATTTTCAATTAGAGCAGTTCGTCGCCAGCAACTTTTATCGTCTTGAAATAATTGAAATGGCAGGCATGAGGCTCGAATGTAGGATTTTCCAAATTGTTTAAAAAAGCAGTTATAAAACGAATAGTTCGAGTATTTTCGTCTAGACAATTGGATGCTAAGCAATATTCCAATAACTTAATATGCCATTATAGAAATGACGAGCGTCGTCGCTCCATTTCGTTCTCATTTTATAGTACTAGTGGCAGGTTTTAAAAAGCACATAAATGAAAAAGGCTTTCCCATGATCCCCATTTCATTACTAACGATCTTTTGAATTTGGCGACAGAAAGATGCTTCGGAAAACGCGCATCGATTCGCGATGATTTTCATTCAAATCCTCACAAATATGTTTCAAAAATTGCAAATGTTCGAGTGTGTCTGCATTTATTAGCTCGCTCAATAACGTTTTGCGCACGTGTACACAGTCTATAGCGTATACTCGCATATGCATGGGAAGAATAAATGTTATTTATTATACGCATTCGCGTTTGTTGTTATAGCATAAGCATGATAAGCACCTGCAACTGCAATATGAAAGAGGACTATTATTGTTAAAAATGCAATTATGCATCTTGAACTTTTTTAAAGTTCATGCTGTTCGTTTTACTGTAAATAAGAAATCGATAGTGGACCCCCGAAGTGTTTAATTTTTTATTATAAACATAATATTATAATACCTTTTTGAATCATATATTATGCCATGGTAAGCGCACATATTCATTTATTTTGGTTATTTATATTTTTAACTCATTTGAGCTCTTGAGTCTACTTAAAATCAATAATTTTGATGTAACAACGCATTGCGTGCGTGCCATTTTATATTAAGGAACGCTTTATTTTCTCAATAATATGAAAGAATGATTGGCAAATAAAAAAGTAACACTCCTGGTGAGTGTTTAAATAACCAGCGTAACCTTAACGACGATCCAAATACGTTTCCTGTTAATTTAATTCTCGCAGCATACCGTCATTAATCATGTTATCGTTTCTTTACTGCCCCCTATTCGTTCGTACAACGATCTTTAATGATTCAGACCTTTTCTGATTTTTTTCCCAACCGTCAATTCCGAGTATAAGTAGCAATCTTTAAGTTAAGCGAAAAAGATCCTCTCGTCGATAGGAATTTGCCTAATATGTTTTAGTGAATGATTCTGTAAGCTTACACCGCGGCGCATAACTCGATTCATTGATTATTCCATCAAAAATCTCAATGACATCATCGAGATAAAAAGGGCTTTGCAAAATGACGGATTTAATTCCGTTCTCTAATTGGATCTTTTATTCGTGCGCTGTTCGTTATCGTAAAAACGCGATGGCGATGTAATGTGTAATCTGAAGACGAAAGGCATTTCTATTCGGTTTTACAAGGTTCCTGTTTATATATTTTTTGGGATTTTGTCGTTGCACCGAGAGAAACGGCCGATTAAGCCGTTTTCCACGACTGTATAATGCGCTTTAGCTACTTTGTTAAATGATTCCGATGATAATTAACGCGAGCCCATCGAGACTCGCTTTTTCGCCATTTTCTTCATTTAACTTACACGCTTGACATGCTCTCTCGCCAGATGAAACAATGGCGTTTCGCCCTGTTTATACGCTCGCAATAACCATTACATCGGAATCTCTCGCAATTCGAGACGAAATTTTGGAAATAAATGACCCCGAAAAACAATCTAATTTTGCCTGCTGGCTGCATGGTTATGACTTACTGGTGGCACGGGCAACGTTGGCCGAAAATACCTCAGTAATCCCAGGAAAATCCTCAAGGCTCGAATGCATTTTAACAGGTCGATATATATGGCGGCTCCAAATGTAGTCGTCATCTCATGCCCGTGGTTTATTTTATATAACCAACTCCGCGAGATCGTCGCTATATCTACCATCACCGTATATACATTTTGTTTTCTCTGTCCAAATCCATTACCACAGAATACGTAATATAAGTAGGTTCACTCGCCGCTTTTTTCGTAGCAAAAAATTTTCAGCGCCACTATGTTGGTAAGCGGATACGATGAAGCCACACCCACCTACGATTCGTTTACAAGCGCAGGGCGAGTTAATATCCGCTTGCCAACAGGGCGGCGCTGCAGTGTTTTTGAGACGAAAACATCAAAGTGCCGACACGAAGTGAACCTACTTATATTACGTATACTGTGCTATTACTGGCCTTCAGGGAAGGTTCCATAGTTCTAAAGGTTCTTGGCGAAACCTCTTTAGGAATGTCACACCACGTGAAAGCTACATTCCAATACCAGAAACGTTCCGTGTTGCACGCAGTTTCTTTTTATGATTAGATTATTTCAGTTCATTCCATCGCAACGTTTTCGTTGTGAAAACGAATTGCAATTCGGTTGAATAGCTGGTATCGTTCTAAAAATGTATAGTTCTGTTTAGTAATAACTAAATCGTTTAACACAGTAATTCACACGTTTTTGATTAGGTTAGATTAGAACAAATTCTTGTGCCCAGTAATTCAATTTTTACTCTATTCCAAAACAGTTGTACTTCTAAAAAGTAATAGATTTCCATGACGAAAACACATGCAACCATGTGCATAATCAGATTATAATTAATTACCGAGACTCTTATATTTGGATGTTTTTTTCCTAGATTTGGGTGTTTTAATTTAAATTACTTTGTTATATAGCATGCAGCTCAGTCTAATATCGCTTCGTTTTCACAATGAAAACAGCAATCACATGCATGCAGTAGCTACTTCGGGATGGATGGTGCTGATTAGGATTTCGTGTACTGAAATATTGCAAAAAGAATTGAATTTCAAATTCATCCTTAAAAGGAGTTCATTGCATTGCATCTTTTCAATTTATTAAGAACCTCTCTAAAGGATCAGCTTATTGGACATTATTTGTGTTTTTGGAATCTTTTAGAAAATTCTTGAAAAAAAAGTTTTTATGAGGTTCTTCGAAATACATTTAAAAGGTTCTCCTTGTGTAGTAAGGGAAAGAACCTCAAAAGGTTCCATTTGATAAGCATTTTTTTAGAGTTTACAATGAAGGAATCCATCAAGTTGATTTTAATCGACAGCCACCCCAACGTTCTGTTACCTGATGCTTCAAGTAACAGAATACAGTATGTGATCCAAGCATCGCCAAAGTTTGTGGCACAAATGCGCTTATCATGCAACGTTACATTATGAGACAGCTATCAGCACTTTATCATGAGGACTATATCCAGTTCATCTATTGGGTTGAAACGAGTTTTTACGCCCTTATCTTAAAATATGCATTGCTAGCGATTGGGGGTCTTGGAGTGAGTAGTGATTAAGCCATCACATTTGATCACGGTAATAATGTTTAAAACGATGTTCGGGCATCAATTTTTTTAGTGAAATTACCTTGTGATTTTTAAAATATAATTTTAATTCAACCTCGTGCTTAATTGCTGAACTGTTTCCATCTGTTTATTTTTTTAACACACCTTATATTTTTTATCATGCCACATTTTAACACATTTTTGACACGACATTCATTAGAGCATAATCGGGGGAAAAACGTTAATTTCCATCAAGTAATAGTGACCCTATCTTGTGAGGTAACAATTCAATCAGGAACACCAAGAAGGATTCTGGAGTTTGCGATGATTCCATCCATCCATTTTGCCTTTGGCTTTCCTTTACTTCTAGTTTTATGCAGTCTTTCCATCATTACCTTCTTTAAAACATGAGAAGCTATATGGAATTAACATATTTTTAATGTTAACCATGGTGACTTGTGAAGTGCCTTTCAATTTGCTTTTCAACATGAGTAGCTATATGGAATTAACATATTTTTAATGTTAACCATGGTGACTTGTGAAGTGCCTTTCAATTTGTTTTTAGCATACAATGTTTGTTTTTGCATAAAACATTACTTACAAAGTAAAACCATTCATTAAGGTCTGCAACTTCAGCCGTATATATATGAAGGCGAGGCAAAGCATAAACACCTTATACTGTACGTATATAAACAAATATTAATTCAGACATACATGTACATATGTATTGATAACATCATAGATAACAAATTACAAGGAAATCAGGCTTAAAGGTTACCAACAATTGTAATGATATCAGCCAGTATTTACTTAAATGTCTCTATACAATTGTTCAAAAACACTATGTCTACTTTTAAACAACTGTGATCATTACCATCACTTCCAATGAACAGAATTTAAAACAAAATTCGATTGCACTACAATTGATTTCAAACGATTGAAGATGTACATGTACATACATAAATTATTAAAGAATACAGCATGCAAATACATAAATTAACTGTTCAACAAATTTACATAATTTAATTACCCATGCACGTTCTGATAAAGTTGCTGATTGCTGAACGACAACATTTTAGTAAAAGTCGATTATTATTTTAGTTGCTAGATATAACGTAAAATCAGCAAGTTGAAAAATATCGAAACGCGTCGTTAACAAGAAAATGTTCTGTTACTTTAAATAACAAAGATGCAATATACAGTATACATTAGGTGTTGGGTGTTCTTAGAAATGTTTTAAAAAACCCAATTACAGTCAAATGTTTATAAATAAACTTTTATGAACTACTGCAACAATCATGATGTCGGTTAATTCCGACATTTAAATGCACACATATTAATTTTGGAAATTGTTCAAACCCATGACTGTATTTCGAGCCCTAAAGTGTCTCAAATTCCTATAGCAAAATTTCATGATAAGCAAAAAAAGTGTTCCCAATGGCGTGATTTCAGATCCAAATCACTGATTTTGATTTAGTATGTTATTAAAATCATATGAGAATAAGCTGCCATCCTTAATATTAATTATCTGTTGGCTACTGTAGACTATTTGAAATTGCCAGATCTCGTTGATCTGCATACAGAATAAATATGCATATAAAGTCAACTGTGGGAAAGGTAGGCTATATGCCATAGACGTGTTCCAGAGAGTATTAAAAGTTAACTTATCCTAATAAACATCATATAATATTGAAAGCCAGTTTTGAGTGAAAATTCATAATAATCTACTATCTTAAACAAGGGAAATCCATGAAAAAAGGTTTGTTGCTCTATTATAACAGCGACATTTAATCTGCACGTCTAAGACTAATAAACATAAAACAATATAGTATAAAAAATTAAATACGTCAACAGTATACATGTACATGTATATACTGTATCATCCAGCTCGCGAGCAGCTCCTTAATGTTTCCTTCTAGATAGAATTTATAGTGTTAATATAAGAATACTGTAGGTCTATATAAATGTTTCTTCGATAATCTATTTGGCACAATGGAAAAACGAATATTTTTGGGGATATCACTTTTAATCGATTACTGCACTTTCGATTACATGATACCTTGTTATCGGTATATCTTTTTGTTTTCAATTCTTTTCACTCCAAAAAAAAAATAAATTAAACTTTAATTTTTAGTATGATTGTTCTTAATATAATCACAGGATACGAAATATAAGTAGGATCACTCACTCCATTGACGTTTTCTGTTCCGAAAACACCGCAGCGCCGCCATGCGGACGAAAGGATTTTTAAGATGAAGCCACGCCCTACGCGCTTGTAAGCGAATCGTAGGCAACATGTCACTCACCTGTGTTCTTTTGTTACACTTGCGATGGGCGTGGCTTCATCTTTATATATAGGCCCTACTGTATCATCTATCTCTCGAGCGGCTTATTAATGTTTGATTCTAGTTAGAATTCATAGTTTTGAGTTAATTACATGTATAGTGTTAATATAAGAATACTGTATATAAATGTTTCTTCGATAATCTATTTTTTACAATGGAAAAACGAATATTCTTAGAGATATCACTTTCGATTACATGATACCATTGTTTTCTGTATATCTTTTTGTTTAAATTTCTTTTCACTCCATTTATATTGTTCTTAATATAACGCATTAAAATGATACTTGATACTTTTGTGAACACTTATGGCAAACTCCAACCATCAGGTATCAGCCATCTTAATGCTGAATTCATATTAAAAATTCAGATTTTCAGTTTTGGTAAAAAAACTGATCGACATAATCTAGAGGTAATTTTGGGAAGCCTGCCTTTTTTTCTTTTGACGAGCTACTGATATACACTGTACTTGCAAAATATTACAATGAAATAATATGTCAAATGTATTTTGATTATATCTTAATCGACCGCCACCCCGATGGATTAAATCAGAAGTTTCGAGTTACAGAATATGTGGATTTATCATCGCCATAGTTTTTCACACAAATGCACTTATCCTGCGGTGTTACATTAGAAGTGTAGTCTTAAATCTCCTACATGTATATCATGTAGTAAAACAAAAAAGTATAATCGCATTACAGTTCCATTTGCAATGCAGTATACATATAATTATGCTGAATATTAAATAATGTATCTGATGGCTACTGTGTATGATAATGACAGATCATATAGATATTCACAAGGAATAAATATAAAGTGAACTGTGGGAAAGTTATTTGCAAAAGCCATGTTCTGTACAGAATGTATTTTCATTAAGCTTATCTGCATGCATAATGCTTTCATAATATATGTGAGGCTATTTAAATTCAGTTTAGAGAGCATTTATCTAAGAATGATAGAGTAAAATATGGCAAACTGCAACATTTGTGGTTATACACATGTATAACATGCATGTCGTAAAACAAAAAAGTAAAATATCGTGTTACAGCTCCATGTCATTGTTTTTTATTTGCAGTGAAGAGAGGTTGCTGCATGATTAGTTATGTTGAACTAGATGTCACTGATTATGTTAATTCAAGTTGTCAAAATGGCAAACTATATACCATTAGGGCATACAAGAAACACGTTTCTGCTAGCTAAAAAAGGATAAGAATTTTTTGAAAAATAATAAGTCGAAGGGATAAACTATTAACGTATGAATGGACTGCAAAAGTTATATAAACTTACCCTAAAAATTATCATTTTCTCAATAATCACAAACTTCTGTAATGTTAATCCGATTGGATTACAAGTGTATGCTAATGCATACAGATGCATTGAATCCATAATCTTTAATTAACAAAAAAAATGTGAATTTAAATCCCATCATATTCAAAATATATTTTGAATGCACAAGTGATGTGATATGCATTTAAATTTCCTTTAGAAACACTTTTTGTTCGTTATAAAAATTGTTATTTATTCGGTTACATGCCTATTTAAATATTTCATTTTGCAGTGCCACATTAGAAAATTGTAGTTTAAGTTTGAATGGCGTTGAATCAATAAATATTTGTATAGTATTTTAGTGCCATATGTTGCTTATGTATTTAATTTAATTTTCCGTATCTTTCTTGGAAAAAAGGGTTAATACAGTATGTATATTCTTGTGTTTTAAATAATAAAAGTCATAATTAATCAATGGTGCAATATAATGTATATTTAGACGTAATAAGCAACATAAAAATGTAACGTACATGTTCATCACTTCTGCTTAAACTTGAAATATTTTCAGAAAGTTGCATAAGTTTTTCAAGATTTCTTCTTGACTGTGGTAAAACACAAGATCATTGAAAATGTAATTACAATTTGCAAATCCCATACTAATTTTGTAAATTAAAATTAAACATCTTTCACTGAAATAAGCGTTAAATTGTTAATGAAATCAATTCTTTAAACCGACATATTTCAAATTATCTTCAAATTACCTAATAATTTAATTCACGATTATGGAAATCATAAGATATACGGTATATTCTATTTTGAGAAAGAAAACTGTGTTTTCGTTCGAACAAATCAAGTTTTTTTTTAATTATAATATGCTAACCACAACATATATGTGTTGCAGGTCTCACGCATTAGCTATAATATTGTGTATTGAACATCTATGTTAATTGGCTACTTTAAATACTTAAATAATCTAAGTTCCAAATTAAAGCATTTTTTTTAATTATTACTAATTTTAATATTATCTTCGTAAACACAATCGAACCCTATGTCCACCCAATGTTTATTTGTAAAGCTTACCTTGTCATTGAAATCTGCTCCAAGAACGAGTATCATGTATAATATAATCGCACCAAATAGTGTGCAATTACCTACTAATAGATTATCAGTATTTCTTTCATTATAAAGTTTCACACATTGGACACTAATACATGTTATCACAGCTAACTGTGAGTAAATCAAAAATAGGTTTTTTGAAGCGAAAAGATCGGCTATTTTGACTAGACTGATAAGATTGCCATGTTCATTTAACATGTTTATTATAGACTTGGCGTCAAACGCTTTTCGAAACTCCATATTTGTTTGTTTTATTATAGATTTTTTAATTTTTTCGCATGCAGGTAAATTAGTAAGTCGAACAACTTGTATTAAATAAATGCCAAGCGTTACATTCCAAAATAATATACTCAAGGAAAACAATGTAAAGATGGTAGAATCTATGATAATTTTAGCTAAGAAAGATGAAGAATGCTCAACATTTTCTGATGTTATTTCAAACAAATATCTATTGTCACCATAATAATTAAATGTTGCGACAATCCATACAGCTTTAGAGCAAATAAAGATGATAGTTATTATCATACATAAACACAATGTACCATTGCAGGAAATTACAAAATATGCGAAACGTTTTAAACTTTCTGAAAACCTTGTGTGTGCCTCTCCATTTGGAAAGAATTTCCAATGTTCATCTAATTTAACACAAAATTTTCTTAAATCTTTTCCCTTGCTCCAATACGTTATACGTGATATTTGTGAAACTAAAATAATAATACTTGCAAGAATGCCTACATACTGCTCACCATTGACGCTGTGCCGATTTTCTAAAGTTTTAACAGTCACTCTCCAAAGCGGGTGAATAGGTAAAATAATAAATGCCATATTCCGAATAAACATCATGCAATATTTAAAGCCAGTTTTGTGGGAAAAGTCATAAAAATCTAATATCTTAAACATGGGAAATCAATGAAAAATAGTTTTTTGTTCCATTATAACAGCAAGACGGTTTCAGTGGATTTGCTATAAAGCACATAAGTCAATATATTATGACGAAATAAATTGCGTTAACAATATATGTATCACCTAACTCACAACTTCACAAGCGGCTTCTTTTAGTTACCCTCTAGATAGCATTTATAGTTTAAGTTAATTATATAGTGTTGTTACCAAAAATACGGCTCATACACTCTAAGAAATTAGAGGTTTATTCAGGGTTCTTCGGAAAAACTCCGCCCTTTTTTTACACAAAGATGCTTCAAAGCACCTCAACTGGAAATGACGACCATATCACCTTTACTGGCCTTCAAGGAAGGTTTCACATGTCACACCATGTGTTATGATCGGATTATTTCAGTTCATTCCATATTGTAATGTTTTCGTTGTGCAAACGAATTACAATTCGACTGCATAGCTGCTATTGTCCTGAAAATGTATAGTTCTGTTTAAATGTACAACTGTTATGGACTTATGGTGTATGTACAGTAAAAACTGAATAGTTTGGCACAGTAATTTGAACGTTTTAGGTAAGGTTAAGATAGGTTAGATTAGGTTAGATCAAATTACTGTGCAGAATAATTCTTTCTGCGGTCACATGCAAGTTATCTATATCTTTACTTATCCGAATAAACATCATTTAATATTGAAACATGCTGTTTTGTGTGAAAATTCATAAAAATCTACTATCTCAAAACATGGGAAATCCCTGAAATAATGTATTTCGTTGAATTATAACATCAAGACGGTTTCAGTGGATTTTCAATAAGCACGTCAAAGACTCACGAACATAAGTTAATATGGTATGACGAAATGAATTGCGGTAACAGTATACAGACTAAAGGTACAAGTGTATATCATCTAGCACACGAGCGGCTTCTTAGTTCTTTTAAAGTTTCCTTCTTGATAACATTTACAGTTTGAATTAATTATATAGGCCAGGCCTATATGTAGTGTTGTTACCACAATACATGTACATGAACGTTATTTCTAATAATTAAAAATAAGATCAATTTCCTTGAGAATAATACTTTCAATCGATTATTGCATTAAATTTTAGGTTTCATAAACTAGTTTAAGTTTTCTGTGTTTGCACTTTGTTTTTATTTCCTTTCACATCAGGAAAAGCTTCTAATTCTGCGCATTAAAATTATGCCTGCAGTGATTTCCTTACGTTATGCGGGAAGAAAAACTGAATTAAGTTTTTCCAATAATTGACCATTACACTGTATACGTAATACAAGTAATAATGGTCACTCCGTGTCGGCCACTTTACATTCTTGTGTAAAAAAAACGACTGCGGCGCATAATGTGGCACGGTAGATGCGATTACAATTACGCACTGCGATACGATACGATCGATACTACGTCTACTTAAATTCACATTTTAATATTTTAAACTAAAACGTGTTGAAACGCAGTACACTCTAAAAAAAAAGTGATACCAAATTGAAACTTTTGAGGTTCTTTCGCTTGTTACACCAGGAGAATGTTTTTAGGTCCTTCTAAAAACCCAACAAAAAGGTATTTTTCAAGAACCTTCTAAAAGGTTTCAAATACGATGCAATCGATGAAATGTATGCATGTACTAAGACAAATTAAATGAATTAAACATTATTCAAACACTTTAGAAAATGTTTACATAAAAATTAATTTGAACAGAAAAGAAATTATGATTAAAATAGTAAAATGAATGGGGAAATTATTTCAACACAGCAATCACTTCATTTGTAAAACAATACCGTGCCTACAGTAATTTAATATTTTGCAGTCTTTTAAACGGATACGTGACACGATCCAACACAGGTTATAGGGGTAGCAGCAATATGTCATTTTTTTATTATTTTAAATTTAAATTATGATATATGTCCAAACTATTTTTATCAAGTCATCAGCATCCTTGGTAATAAGCTTGCTCAGTTTAGTGTTTTTTCACTTTTAAAAATAAATAAGAAAAATTTTAAAGCGTGATTGTTTATATGTATAAATTTGAAGGGTTAATTTTTAACGTTCCAGCTTAACCGTATATTTCCTTATGTATTTTTTTTTAAATCTCTTGGAACATATCATATTATTTCTTAGAATTTCCCTTTTTGGGCTGTTTTAATTAAAAATAAACCTCCTTTATGTTGGTCACAGAAAGGAACAATGATATTTCCCTTCGCATATGAAATGCGAAAACGTGAAAACCAGAAAAAAACAGTGAAAAAACAGAAAACGGTTTTACTTGTGGCAAAGTGTTTGCAATGATGCAAACTTCTATCCTCGACAATCATTTTTATTGGTAGTTAAATGGTAATAGATTGGTTGTAATTTCATTGATGCCTACACAAAAGTTGTTAATGTATTCAGTTTTCAGTTTTCTTTGTATTCAGTTTTAAAACTCCTGCAATTTGATGATCAATAGGTTTAAAAGAGTGTGAAACATGCAGTTTTCTATTTTTTCCTATTATAGGCTAGTTTCCTTTACTGCGAAATCGTATACATGAGTATAGTTTCCTACAACAAACCTAGGATATTCTCCTCCAAAAAGTCATATTTTAAGGCCATTTAAATGCCTATTTTATCTTAGAAATTCATCTTATTCATCCTCAAATGCCTTAGAAATGGATCCACGAAACTGAGAAAATCGTTATTGGACGTCATAACTGCCGTTCCACTGTCATTATCAATTCGGCTTTGTTTTCATATTGGAATAATTAACGAGTTTTCAATTTAGGGTCATTAGTGTCTTAGTCATTTTTCGATAGATTTTTAGAACTGAAACGCTCGTTTGAGTTCTCAAGCTTGTCATTCGTGCCAACTTTATGTACATTTGGCGTGTTGGAAAATATCAGACTTCTAATAAAATTTAGCGAAAGTTATTGAGCGATTAATTGCGGTGGCTCATTAGTTAAATCAATTTTAAGAAGAACTTACAATGGACTTGCAGTAATGGCAGTGGCGTCAAAGCGCCATAATTTTAAAAGATACATGTAGATAAACGTACAGTGTAAACGCAGAACATTCATTGAAATTTGTCTAACTGGACAGAAACCAAGTAATATTATTTTGTGGAGTTAAGTGGGTGCACTAAACCGTCTATTCCTCGATGGAATTTTTATAGCGGATTCGGCTGGGCACACCCGTGTTGTCCAATTCAGGTGCGGGTGCAAATGGATCACGTGTCACTTAATGCGCGATGCGACCTCCCGACCATCCTATCCGCCATGTTGGGTGCACCTCATCCACCAGCTCCCTTGATGGTGGATGCGGTGCACACCTGGTGCACATCCGGTGCACGGAGTGTAACCAGTCGATTACCGAACATAGGGTGCACCCACTTCGCTAAAGTATGCACCATTGACCAGCCGTATTGAACGGGTACAGAAACGTACACCGGGTGTACACCGGTGCACACCGGTGTGCCCAGTCGAATTCGCCATTAAAATTCCTGAAGAACATTTTGTGAGTTGCGCAATCAATGATCTTGAACTTGTTGTCCCCATTGGTCGCCCTGTTAATCCATGCAGTGTATGCTCAAGCTTAATTGTTAGTCGTTTCAAATTGCGCCCTTTTGCGCTTCTTGTTCAAATAAAAACGTTTATATATTTGGAAGTTATTCCTCGTTTCATAAATTGAACTTTTTGCTTGCGTGCGTCCGCAAGAATAAACACGTTATATAATGCAATGCTTGTCTCACTTACGTAAGCGCCTATTAAATTTGAGATCGGACCGTTTTCACTTTCAGTCTAATCAATTCAAGTTTAATGTTTAAAAATGAAATTTCCGAATTAACGTGCTTACATAATTAGTGCCGAAACCTGTTTTCCAAAATCAATTGAACCATAAATGAGCGCCGAAAATTTGAATTAAAAAGATAACAGATGGAAGTAAAAATTCTTTAACACGAGATTTCCTTCCCCCTTCTTTCTGTTTGATAAATTACGTCAGGCTAAATTTAAAATTTTGCCGTGTAGTGTGCGTCGTAAAAAAAACTGACGCTCTCCAAAGTTTAAAGAGGAAATTAAATTGTTTATCTGCCAAAACTGGAATATATATATATATCCACATGAATCTTTCTTGCCTATTTTTTTGTAGATTTTGACACACTTTGAAGGGCAAAATTTGTATAAGGTGTGACACGTTACGTAATTGGTTCAAGGGTCGCATTTTTTACATGTTATGCAAGGCGCTCATATGAAATTTTGACTGTTTCCTTTGCAGCAACATTTTGCATTCCGGTGTTTGTATCTTGCTATTGCGGGATTCTTCTAATTCCAGTTTTGTAGTCATATTTTTGTTACGAGGTGTTGCCCAAGAATATATTTCTTACATAAATTTCATTCGATGGGGTTTTCTAAGCAGGTAAAGTTTAGTAAATTAGATACTGGCGTGTACCCACGGTTTTGGGGGGCCCTTTATTTAAAGGGAGCCCGTTAGCGTCCAAATAAGCGGGGAAACTACCTCAAAATTTTAGGGGCCTATCAAGTGAAACTGCACGTGCAAAAAAAGAATTAGAAATTTTCTTTGAGTGGTGGAGTTGCGTATTATAAATCAGTAAAGAACCAAAACCAAAAATGGAGAGGCAGGAAGTGCCGTTGAAAAAATATTTGCCACAACTTAGTTTTCCAACCAAATTTACCGGTGAAAAAGATACCGATGTTGAAAATTTTTTGAAGATGTATGAAACATCAGCAAAACAAGC
>JAQGAO010001590.1:0-23621 GCA_034697705.1 Ommatoiulus sabulosus | reverse complement strand
CGAAAAAAAAAATTACGTGATATTTGCCGAGACCCCCCCTCTCCCCCACGTGAGATTGGGTGAGATTCGGCTTCACCCCCTCCCCCCCCCTAAACGCCTCACGTAATTAATGGACGCCTCCTTATGTTGAATTCAACATAGAATTTAATGACAGTTTTGCTCTAAAGAGTCTCCAATATTTTTTGCGCTGCAAAAACTCATGGAACTTGTCATTTTATCAAGCTGATTCTCAAAGAAGACCGCCTTCAAAATCTGGTGGCGAATCATCTGATATCTATTTGTATGAATTGCGTAGTTTTTTTCAGTTACGTTTATTAAATTTTACATCTGTTTTTAGATTCCTCTAAATGGCAAACAAGCTGTCAGGATGACTTTGTGACTGGTGAAGTTAAGCTTGCTATTCACTATAAGAACGACTCTTTGTTTGTGATGATCATGCATGCACGAAATCTGGTACGTTTTTTATCATTTCAGGCAACAACATCCATTTTTTTATCAAACTTGTTGCATTTTATTTTTTTAACCTTGCTTTCATTGTCAGAATGGAGTCAAGGGGCAAGATCCTGATGCATACGTGAAAACCTACTTAATTCCGGATGACTTCAAAACCACTAAGCGAAAAACGAAAGTGGCAAGGAAGACGTGCCATCCGACATTTATGGAAATGGTATGCAATTCTATTATCGCCCATTCTGCATGAACGTATTTTTAACGCCATCTTCTTTCCATCGGTCATGCTTGATAACTAAGCCTGATTTCACTATTTGGAATAGTCAGATAGTCAAGTAAGCTCATTCAGATAGTCAAATAAGATTGTAAGATTCTGTTTTATGCTTGCCTGACAAATGTGTTGCATTGGGTTTTGTGATTTCGTCAATGCTTTAATGTCATCACAAATCCTTCTGTAAACATTCAGTGTTTCTACTGTTATTTTCTGCAATTAGAATCGAGATTTGTTACAATTTTTTTGCTTCAAAGAGTCGCTGAACCACTCGTACTGGACGTTGCAATAATGCTTTGAACCCAGAATTACATGCAATTGGGATTTTGACATTTTGCACATAATTGGCCATGTTCTGGCCGAGAAAAAATTGCAAACTGGCTTTAACACCTTGTGTTTCAACAGCATGTGAAATGGTTCCAAATTGTTTTGGCCATTTGAGGTTAAAACATCAGCATTTCAGCACGAACCAATTTAGGTTTCTTTTTAATTATGTCCCCTTGTTCTCAAAAAATGTGAAAATGTAACGAACGTACAGTAAATGTATCATGGTTTTTTTTGGTTTTTTTTTTTGTTTAAATTGAACATTTCCCAACGTTTGGAAAAAAGGTTTCAAATGCTTTGTTGTTTTCAAACATTCTTCGGTTCTAATATTCTTCAATTTGTTCAACTGAATAAGTTTAATAATATTAAAAGACACGAAGCAAGGTGGCTTTGGACCACGCATTGTGGCTCAGTGTAATCATTCTGACCCTTACATGTATATTCGGTAGACACGAGTTCGATTCCAACGTCTGCTATCCCCATTGTAGTTTTTATTGTTTCCCACAATCCCCTCAAGCATATGCTGAGCTAATTCCCATATTAAATTGGCCATGACCTTATTCCTGTAACACCTTGCAGATATTGACTTACTGCAAGTACAATCTTTCGGTCGATTTTGGGGTTGAAATTTCAAATCCTCATAATTCTTGAAAGCGATACTTTCATTAATTTTTTCGTGTTTGGATTTATTTCAGATGGTGTACTGCATGCCTTTAACTGCCGTGAAGCAGCGTAATCTTCAGGTGTCCATCTGGAACAGTGGCAGAGTAGCTGAAAATGTCTTTTTAGGTGCAGTGCACATTAACCTTCATGACTTGGAACTGACAAAGCAAACCACCAAATGGTACAAGCTTGGAACTTGAATAACCTGTTGTACAGGTGATCAAACAGTGATATCCATTGGTCGTTTTGTCAAGAACGGCGGCAGAACAAACTTGTATCATATTTCAAATGTACCACTGTAAATCTTCTTTTAAGTATGAAAAACTATGAACGGTTGTTCCTCTAGCACACTGAAACACAACTTACTCTAAAGCAAATGACAATTGATAGGATACTGATCTATCTTTTTATCATGCAAATTTATACTCTTGGAGTCACCATTTACTACACTAGATATAGTGGTATGACTCGGTCGTCAGTTCAAGCAAGTCGACTGACTGTCAGTGGAAAAATCATGACAAGAAATCCTTTACTCAATTTATGGATGATTATGTCATATAAAGCATAAGATGCTACTGTTAAGAAGTAATGAATTGGTTTTCGTCCCAATGTCCACACTGCATGCAACTCCAAATGCAAGACAAAGCACTAGGTTATTAACGGGAACACTAATGAATTGAAAAAAATTGATTAAATTATTGCCTGGAATCTAGGCGACCCTTAAGTCAATACCTGCAACAGTAAAATGTTTAATTAGACCGTTTATGTATCTGAAAAACCTTTTTAATGTTGATGATTTGTGGCCACTGGTGGTCACTGATATTTTCATGTTTTAAATTCTCATCTGGCAAAACATATGGTAGTTTCAGTCTTATTCAACGTGAAATAATTTGATTATTTTAAACAGATAGGAAAAGTTTAAATGTCACAAAAATCTTAAGTTTTCTGTCTAACATATTAGATATAGGGTGTAATAAATTTTGCAGGTATAAATAGTGCTGACGTAAATCTACAAAGTAATCATGTTATATTTTTTCTATAATTACTTATATTACTTACTACATTGTTGTTATCATTGTTTGATCATGTATTTCTCGTCGAAGGGATGACGTAGTGAATTTTCATCTTTTTCGATAGTTTAAAACTACCATGAAAGCTGAACTTACTTACTGAAAATACACATGTATTGTTGGAGAAAAATTAGTTAGAAACTTCATTTTTTTCTTAACGTTTGATGTACATGTAAGTCGAAAATTTTACACTTCCTGCAGTATATGTTGTTTTCATAAATTTTATGTCGCAACAGCAGTTCCGTGTTTTACATTTCACTGTAATTTTTAGAAACGTAACATCGCTAAATTTCCTGATATAAAATATTCGTTTTTAATGGAATTTCACTTGATCTTATTAGGATGTCATCTTGGCAGCTGTATCAGTACGTAAATTCTGAAATATAATCATTTTTGGAAAAAGATGAACCCAATTGAAATACATACCATTTGGCTTGTGCTTTCTCCAAATGCAGGTCATTTTACAGAGTTTGTCTTTGGCCCAACAGAAGTTGTCATAAGTGAGCTATTGGTAATTAGGATTTGACACAATGTCAAGTGAAGTAAACACTTAGCACCATTACTGTATATGCCAAGTTTTTTTGCTAAACCTTATCTGGGACTCCGACGGTAGATATCAATATTCTTGTCGGTTTTGTAGGAAGAACCTAGCCTATAAACACGGGAGAGGACTGATGGGAAAGGAATATGGTCATGACCGATTTAATATTCAGTAGAAACTATCTAAATATCTATGGGAAACCATGAAAAATCACAGCCAAGACTCAAGATAACCGACTTGGGAATCGAACTCGCATCTATACTGAATGCAAGGTGTGAATGCTAACCACTCAGCCACCTTGCTTAGTGTCAGTGTTCAAAAATTCTACAAGAGAAAAATTGCGGATGATCCCTGAATTGTATTCTAGGACACTTTTGAATTTTTTTTTTACATTTCTCTCTTCTTTTTTTTTTTTTTTTTGAATAAATAAATAAATGAATTTGAAAAAAAGTATTTGATTGCATGGTGATGGACACCTTGGGCACAACGTGAGCCTATATACTTTGGTAACGTTTTAATATTTTTTTCTATACAAAAATATGAGAAATGTCACAAGGTTTCGACTTGAAACAATTTTTATTTTTTTTTAGAAATTATGACCGCAATTGTCATGTAAAAAACATTATTGGCATCATTGAACCCAAAAACACAGATATAAGTTTAGTGACTTTGTTGTTAAGGAATGTTTATATCTTCCTGCATTATTTTCCCCAAGAAGTACGAGCCATCTACATGTAGATTGGTGTATGGTTTTTTTTTTATAACTTTTTACAATGAATTCAAAATATGGCGGGAAAATTGTTTGCCGTTATTTAAAGCGCTTTAGCTTTAATGCGCTATGGATGTGTATTCGTCGAGGTATTCGTAGAAAAGATTTTACGGAGCCCCTAAGCGGACTGTTAGAGTGATCCGTGATCTGATCTGAAAATGGCGTCAAATTTCAAGAAGCCAAAGTCGTCGTTTCAGCGCAAATTGCTGTCAAAAGTGTGCACATTAGCGGGTACCAAAGCGTCCATTCATAATTCTCAGCTCCTTATTTCGAGTGGCGTGCCTTCGTTAGACGCACTGATTGGTAATAAGCGCAAATAAAATCCAATCGATTATTAAGTTTGTTTATATAGACACGTGTTTAAATAGTTGTTTACTTCTTTCCAGGTGGTGGCATACCCATCGGAACGGTGCTTTTAATAGGTCCGTATAATTAATAATGACGCTGGTAATTAATGTCCATTAGCGTGGTTGGTGTTGGCTATCTTGATTGTGATTTTCATGGTCAGTGCATGCATGCTAGCTCATAGTTACCCCCGCAGTCAAATGCTGTAGCCTGCATGTAGTTGCCATGACACGTCATCCTTTGCTTATCATGCTGCCGGTCCCAAGCTCTGGATGGTTCGGCAGATGATCGAGTGTTGATGAGCAGTCTGCCACAAAAAACGACAAGCCGATTGATTATACTGCCAGAGTCTCGTTGGCTCGGGTCTATATCACACCTATGGGTGCTACGTCCATCGTTGATCCTAGCATGCCCTTATGTGGAGCTTTCAAATCTGTAATTTTTGTTCACATCCAATATATGTTCCACAGTGTCCATACACCGGTGCCGATGGTCGAGAGATTTGTGCGCTTGCCTCTCGGTCCTAATTAACTAGCGGGGTTCGCTCCCTGGTCGAGGTCGGTGAGAATTTCCAGGCTGTGCAACATTTTCTAAGTGGCGGCTTTTTCAGATGAGAGTTTAAACCTAGGTCCCGTTTAGATCCCGTTTGATCTCTGCACGTTAAAAATCCCTCTTGGGGGGTTGAAGTCCCACTTTGTAGGCAAAATTCGCAGGCAGGTGACGCTGGCACATCCCCTGGCGTTGGTGTTTAGCCCTCGTGTGCAGAAATAGGCCAACGTTAAAAATTGTCAAACAAACAAACAACAAACAGTGTCCATATGTACTTACATTTATTTTGCAGTTTTTCAATTTTGATACCTGCCTTTTGGCCCAATTTGGCCGTGCATGTGCTTTAGACTCAAGCGGTTCTACTCTACAAAGTCCATTTGTTTGAGTGTCCAAGGAGAAAATTGCGTGCTTTTGGTCAATAGATCCGGTTAGATGAGGAGTTTTTCACATTGACTTGTGAAATCCATTCAATCTTATGCCGGCGACATTGAGTTTAGTGACACCTAGTTACGAAATTTAAGCTGGAACAGTTTTAATTCAGGATTTTCAACTTCACTTATGCAATGGTCTCGATCTGCAGTTGCCAGTTGGTCAAGTCAATCATAAAGCTCCATTCTCAAAAGAGATCAGCAGAAATTAGTTCGTCTGTTTGAGTACCGCTATTGTATCGTACACGAAGCAAATGGTCAATTGATCTGTGTAGTATTCGGGAGACTTTGGTTCAAACCCTGGGTCGGCTCATCCACATCATTTGATTATCATGGAGAAAGGGTAAAATAACTTCACGATGATAAAATCCATGCAATTTTATGATAAATATTTAAATGTGAATTTTCTACTGCTTCAATTAGCACATTAGAAAACTGCAAAAAATCGAGCAATCTTATTCCAGTTGTATAGTTTATATTGATGAGTAATTCAATCGCCTGCTGTGCTATTGACGGAATTTGTGGCTACACTTAAAGCTTGGTTAATTTCAATTATTCATTTTATTTTCAGAGGAAGATGTCTATGCAAATTTTTCCAACATTTTATTTAAATATTTCCTTGCTGAAGGCGTCATGTCCGAACATAAATTATTTGTGGCCAGCATGAATTCTGATCCAGCTAAGATATTAAAGGTAAGCCTAAAATACTTCGATTCCTTTTGAACTAAGCGCCTGCACGGCACTGCATTTACATGATGTTTTAAAATATTCGCATTAGACTTGTGCTTAGGGTCAAGACCTATGATATTCAATTTGACGTAACTTGTGACACTGAATAAGGCACTCAAATTTTCGTTGCTTACCAACAGTTTATCTATATAAAAAACCAGAAGTGAAATTAGGGGATAAATGCCCACAAGTAGTTTTCTCATACTCATTGACTGATTTTGATGCAATTTTTCCTGGCAAAACTTAAATTTTAAAAATCCAACAATTCGTTAAGAACTATGGCGATATTGGATGATAGTATTTGAAACATCTTTCTTTCCAGACTCTTCCCAAACCATTACAGACGGTTAACACCAATTTTAAGAGTGATACATCTAATACCCATAATCCAGATTCACTGAAGATTGCCTTCCAGTACAAAAAATTACCTACCTTCCAGTCACACGTCGATGTAAGCCAGTTTGGCAATTATTACGATTTAACCGAAACGATGGAGCAGGATTTAGTGAAGAAGTCGTTTCCGCATCATTTTTCTGCATTTGATTGCAACACAACTTGGTAAATATCCCATTATACAGACAGATAGCTCGCTTATATAAAAATGTTCTTCAGTTAATTAGAGCAGTCTTAGAATATTGCGTGTAGTATTAAGAAAAAAATTAAGTTGAGTTATTGTGTCCTTGCAGCTCCTTTTACAATCAATTAATAGGATCAATTTCTTCACGTATCATCGAAGGAAATTTCTCCACAGGAGTACCCTTAAAGGAGGATGCTTCAGTTTTGAGGATTGCACTCCACTCTTTGCATTCACCACTTTGGAGCCAGGGAAACAAAGATTGCAAAGCTGATGCCATTGAATTTTGTCAGTTTCTTTATAAACTGAGGGCCATCGTTCGATATTCCCTTGCAACGTGCCTAATTACGGTTCCAGCATACTTGCTAGAGGTAAACTTTTGGTTTATTTCATATTACATCTTACGATATCGTTTTGTATATGACCAGTTGATTATTTTCTTGAAAGGATGGTGCAATGTTGAAGAGGATCGAACGAATGTGTGATATCGTGTTGAGGCTTGAATCCTTTTCAGGATCCGACAGAGAAACTAATCCGATTTTTAAAGATTATCAAGGTACTGCTCCAATCCTATAAACTTGATATTGCGGAGAAATTTCTCCATTCGGCATGTTGCCAAATGCATTTGGTCGGTGGGTGGGTGGTGAGTTTTAGGGTCAACTGCTAAGTAATGCTAAATGGCACCCATATGACAACTCATACTATGACAGAATAAGAGACAGCATGTAGGTAAGATATGTCACGCTTAACGTTCTTTTTTTAAAAAAATAAAATTCGCAAATTTCAAAATAAAATCTGCAAATCTGTTAAATAAAATTCACAAATGTTTCGACCGATCATGTAATGGCGCAAACATTTGGTAAATGTACATCCGAAATACAATATTTCTTTACTTTTTGGCGCCCCTACCCTCATTGCCTGGGTGCAGCCCACCCCCTTGCACCCTCGTTGTTACGCTACTGGTCTGATTAGCTATAGACATTTATTATATCCAATTTTTTGACAAGAGTATTTGCCAAACTCTGCATGTATGGTTGAAGTGAAAGAGTAAGGCCTTTGGGTGAAGTTTTGTTTCCAAATTTGCACCCATAGCAGAAACCCATAAGATGTTTTAGCAAGCTTTCAATGTTTACACTTTTGGTCGGAGTCAGACTTGTGACTGGTTTAAATATTTAAAAAAAAATAATGCAAAGGTGGTTGATGAGGTAACAGGCAACACACTCGAAAATGTTTCAGAGGCAAGTCTTGAAGACCACCGAAGAACTGCCTACGACATTATCAAACTGATGTCAACTCAGAGAAGACCAGAGCCAGAAAACTTAAGAAATGACCCATCCTCTTCCCCAAGGGCAAAAAGTTTGACAATGTAGCAAGAGAGTATTTTTTTATTGCTACAATTTGGGAAGTTTTGGTTAGTGCCACAATTCACAATTGCCTGAAAACATGTCCCCATGAGTCCACATCTTTAGCCAGTCATTGGAAGTTAAAATGACTGCTGGCGTCTAAATTTACAGATCATTTGTTTTTTCAGGTTTATTTCACGTGGTTAAGCTTCCTTCTCTGAATTCCCTAACTTGCTATCGACCAAATGCAACGGATTTTGGATTCAAATTGAGGAGACGCAAATTTGCCATTGAGGTAGGATGATCGACTTTTAATAGTCATAAAAAAGTACGGTTAATGTAGAATACACTGGAAATGAAAGTTTTAAAAAACGATACATAGCAATATATAAAAAATAAGCGCATGACTAGATTATGAAAATTCCCCAACCATCTAGGATAAACATCCTCGTTAATAATAATAAAAAAAAGTAAAGTGGTACATTTGAATTGAAATGCACCTAAATCCAGTTTAATTGGTAAAGGTGTGAAGATACCCGACTATATTATATTTTAGTAGTTCCTTTTCTAGTCAACTTCCTTGTATATTATATATTATATTGCGCCTTGTATATTTTCCTTTTAACACCCAAATGTTTTCATCATCCAGACTAATCCAGTTTTCTCTTTCAGACATTGCATCTTCCACCTGAACTCCCAGAAACAAAGAATAGGAGCCACGACGATGATCGTGGTTTTTCGGCAAGAAGCTTTGGCTGTGGTCAAGCATCCATTGGAACGAACAAACTGGATTTTTAGCAGGCAAATGATCATTTGCAGTGAAACCAAAAATGTGAGGTACACATTTTGAGATTATAGTACTCCAAACTAGAAAGAGGTTCAAATAACATGTTCGGATTCCCTTTGTTCGTGGGCGATGTTTCCCGCATTGTAGCGCCTATAAATTCCATATTTGGCAATGAAGCTTTGTGTCCTAGGTATTTCAGGGGAGTCGCTATTAAGGACACTTCTGTGACTGGGTCGTGGAGACCTGCCAATTCTCCTGCTGGCCATCAGATATGGTTCAATAAATGCCTGAAACGAAAATTGGGAATGATTTGAGTGATATTGAAACAATAACGGGGGCCTATTCAATAATTAACAGAATTGAATTAGAATGCACAAGCCACTTTTAATATGGCCACAAGTAGCATTCTTTGTGAACGTCAGCGACTTCACTAACGAGTCCGAAAATAGAAGTGCAGTTCAATTTTGGTTGCATGGTTTGAAGATCGATCTGGCTAGGTTGTGTTTTTTTGTGAATTTCTGCAATTGTTATTAGGCAGATGCCAGGATAGCTCACTTAAAATGTTTATTACAATTATAACTGACATTGGACACCACGAAATAAAAGCAATCGACTGTAAAAAAATCATTCGCTGGCAAATTGTGCTTGGAAAGGGAAAAACAAAATAGAGTGACCTACCTGGTCTGTGAGTCGAGTAGTGTCCAGCTTATGTTTGCGGTAATACAGAATTATGGACTCCAGATATGGAAATGGATAACTGTCCAAATAGTACAGATCACGGTGGTAGGTGATAGGATGGTGTGATACATTTTCCTGGGCCGATTTGAAAGCCAAGAATGTCCGTCTTGAGTCTGCATCCTCATAAATCAGAAAGGTTCCTGATCTCTGAGGCGAATCGCCTAAGATTTCTTCAGCCTCGTGCCGACTCATGAAATATAGATCCAAACTGATAATAAGATTAAAAGTCAGTAAACAAAAATTACTGTGCTACTTTTGGCCTGTCTGATATTTTATAGTAATGTAGCATCCATCATTTTTTTGGTCCCACGCTTCTTAAAGTCCACTTTATCGAATCTCTGGGCTTGATGGTGTAACAACATCATCGCCATAATAATGCTATCAATATTCAAGCCATCATGCAGTCTCGTGTTCAACTTACTCAAGTGCGTCTTTGCTGCTGACTTTCTTCGAAATTCTTCTAGGAAGTACTTTTTTTGATCCATTTTTGGTGCAATCGCCACCTTTGCTACCCTTGCCTCCCATCACCATAGTGACATATTCCTGCTGCAAATTCAGCTCCTTAATTTCATTCCAAACGATTTATTGTAAACATTAATTTGAAATGATGGCAAATAATGGTTGAATTGTGCTGACCAATATCAAGTACCTAAAACAAGATCTGGGAGAATCTCAACAATTTATGATATGTGCATCCTATGTAGATTAATCAGCTGTGAGAAGTTACTTTGCATGTACGTCTAAAGGTTGCAAGTGGTATATGTTTAATCTGATAAATTGAATCCTGCAAAAAATGTAATAAAATGTCAACTCTAATTGGCAAGCTCCTAATATTTTTTTGTGAAACCAAAAAAAAAATACAGTATGATGCGCTAGCTATACAGTATGTGCTTTGTGATTTACTTACCTTTCTGGATCCTCAGATGCAGATATTTTGATGAAATGGTTATTTCTGACCTAAAAAAATACAGCATATTAACGTTTTAGACCAATTAGGCTTTATGGCCAAAGTTTATCTGCCCTTATAGCTCTTATATTTTCTTATAAGTTTTTATTATCTTTTTTGTACATTTTTTATTTTTATATCTGATTTTTAAGTTTTAAGGGCCAGGCGAGGCAATATAATTAACATTTGTAAAAATAAATGAATGTTCATAAATCATGATAGATATTTACATGTAGATCCACATGTACAGTAGCCTACAAGTAATTTTTTTTTTTCGTTTCAGTCGTGTCTGCAGCTCAAAGACCTTATATGCAACTTCATTGGAAGTGATGGCAAACAGTATAGGAAGTTTACCAGTGAAAGTTTCACAGAGAAATTAAGTGCATCATCCCCAACCCTCCCCATTTACCCGGGCTTTGGAGCCGGCAACAACAGCGAAATACTTCACTGTACCGTTGGGGAAGAACAGGGATAGGAAGGAATTAGCCGATTTCATAGGTCATCAATTTACATTAATTTCCTGGAGGACTGTAGGAAACCATACATCCATGGTGAGAATTATGCTACCCGGTACATTAATTTGTCGGTTGAAAACTACATGTGCATGTGTGCAAATAATTTTTTTTTAGATCCACATGAACAAAGTTTATTTCATCGCTTTGAATATTCAATTTTTATTAAATGAAATGAATACTGCCACGCCCCCCTCATCGTTTGAATAAATGTTTAAAGCTAGTTTACCTGTGATGTCGCCGGTTCTTTTGCATGTTAAATTTAAAACAAACTCCAGTCAGCCACACGTCACGTACACCTTGATCCCCACGGCGGAAACGCGTGTCAAAATATTTTGGTAATTAAGCGGCCATGTTGGAATACAAGGAATAAGCATTTATATATAAAATGTGTTGCTCTAAATTACTTTTACATATATAATGTCTAACGGCGATTAAGAAAGTTTTTACCCACAATTATATGATAAAATTTTGATTTTTGGATAAGTCTGCAGCAAAGCAACATAGACAGCCTGTAATATGATACTGTGATAATATATGGGTATTAAATAAGGACTCCCAACATGGTCGCCTATAACTGGAAAGGTTGTCATCTGTGGGTAATTCGAGGGGGGTAATTACAAGCAGACTACTCAAAAAGCATTATTTACCATAATTTTCTCAATTTTGGAAATTCTTGGATAATTGAAATGCTAGCATTCCAATGATTCGCCCGTATTTTCTAATTAATTTTAGATAAATTCTAGCAGCGCAAACTATTATGTTTCTTTGCGCCTTTCACATGGAGGGTTCGCTAATGGCCAATATGTGCGCTTCAGGTTTTTGTAGCTGGTGAAAAACTTTTAGCTGCCGTATGGTGGCGCCACCTTAATAGCTTTCGATGCTTGATAACTGTACATGGTTCTGTGAGGATTGGTTCATTGCATTCGTTCTGTATGTTTGAATTTTGAAACAAAAAACGAGTTTTCGACCGTTTATCCACAGTAGTTTATCTTTAAAATGTACAGTTACTTGTAGTTAGTTATATCGGTCCGTTTTTCTTCTTGAAGAGCGATTTCTGTATAATCGAAAGGTACGATTCACTATTTTATTTCTATGGCCTTTGATGCCCTTGTGCCCTAAATCCAAATCGTGTTGTTCTGTGTGACCATAATACAAGGGGGCATAGCCTAGATGTACCCTAGTGTTACGTTTGCTCTTGGGATCTCACGTAAATTATTAAGTTGATCTATTAACATTTATTAGAAAACAAGGCTTCTGCTAGCTTTTTGCCATTAACAAATGAATGGGCCTTGATCTACATCTGCTGTCAGTATGGATTCAACGAAACCAAGTTGCGCAAAAAGTGTAGTTATTTCAAGGAATCAGGGAACCATAATCTTAAGTTTTGGCGGACCGTTCAATGAGGGTTAGTGGTGGCATTCACGCCTTTCATTCAGTAGAAGTGGGTACGATTCCCGGGTGTCAGTATACATTGTACCATTTGGCAGGGGGGGAGTCATTATACAAATTAAGACAGACTAAGCAGTCTGGTTATGATCGACCCCAACATCACAATTTAGTTATATTTTCCGTATTTGGGACTTAAACGAGGAGGGTAAGATTGGATTGGAAGACGGTCATGGCAGATTTAATTTAGGAACTAACTCGGCATTCGCCTGGAGGAATTGTGGGAACCATGAAAAACCTCAATCGAGGATAGCCGACCTGGGAATCGAACCTGGGTCTACCGAACGCAAGACGAGGATGCTTATACCGCCAAGCCACCTTGCTTATCCAGGTCTGGGGGTACCCTGTCGTATCTATACGAGAAATTTTAAAACTCTACAAAACTCGAAATTTTTTTTCGAAAAATAAGACCATTCGGATTGTGAAGTATTTCGCTATCGTTGCTGGTCCCAATGCCCGGGTGAAGGGGAAGGGTTTGGGAAAGCAGTGGTGAACTATCCTGTGATATCTTCAACAGTAAACTTCTTAGCCGTTACTTCCAATGGAGGGAGTTGGCGTATATGAAGTTTCCGAAGGTCGGATATACTCAAAGCTGTATTTGCACTTATCATGATAACGGTATGCTGAGATGCGTTTTATACATGTAGAGGACCGGGCAATCTGGCAATTGTTAGTATTTGCGCCTCTTTGGACATGGGTCCAATTCCTCAGTCGACTATTCTGATTGTGACTTTTATGGTTTCCCACAATCCCCCCATGCAGATGTTGGGGTAGTTCCTATATCAACCATGACTGTCTTGCTTTCCCATCCTCCTCCTCGTTTAGTTTAGGTTCTTCCCCAACCACGTATATATACAGTTAAATATTTCGCTATTGTTGCTAGTGAAGCCAGGTTATTGGGGGGGATTGAGCAGATGAGTGGCAGTGCGCTGCCTGTTACAAAACCGACAAGATGATTAGTATCTGCTGCTAGTGCCTCATTGGCACCGGTCTATGACACCTTCAGGCACTGCACCCATGGTTGATGACGATGATTTTGTAGAGTATGATTTTCACCTCAGACGATTGTATTACTTCTAGTTGTCAATATATTTTCCTGAGTTTCATTTTGAAGATTGGTGAACTTTGAACGGGTAAATCCTTTGGAAAATTAACTTATCACTGCGATTGAGAAGATCAACAGCAGGTTTCCAAGTCCTTTCTTGCATCAGGGGAACGCTTTTAAGATTTCAAGGTAGTAAAAGCTAGCGAATTCAGCCGAGACCTTCAAGCTAAAATGTAGGCCTATAGTGGTCAGTTTTCTTCAATTTAAATATTCCGTATGCCTAAGCATTTCTTCTTTAGAAGGGTCATGTTGATAGCCGGCCCAGGAATCAAACCCTGGTCTACTGAATGTAGGGCACGAATTCTACCACTCAGCAACTTTGTTCGGTCCTTTTGCATGTCGTTATTGTGAAACAGAAAATGGCACTCTCAAGATGTCTAGTGAACTTTTTTCTTCATTTAATGTGTGATTTCAGTCAAGAAATCGACTCGAAGGCATTTAGATCAACCCTCATTTTTGACTGTTTCATTGCACGCTACAAGAAGGAGTTTATGGTGTTTTTTGGCCTTGCTCTTTTGTTTAAATGGTTTTTTTTCTCACTGATGCCGAAAACTTTAATTTTTGGCTCTGTTTCATTGCACATATAAGGCAAGAGTCTTTATAATTTCGTTTACTTTTGGTCGTGGAGCTGTGCAAAGAATCTGCAGCTGGTGTCGAGCCATAAATTGCACCTTGCAAGGTTAAAAAATAGTAAGCGTTTATTTTTGCAACCGAAAAGCTTTTTAAATATATCGGAATACGTCAAGTTTGAATGCTAGCTCGCTGTTTCATGCCCAAATAGTCGTTACTCCAAAAATAGGAGCTGACGTCACGTAGCCAAAATTAGTCGAACCTGCTTTTTTAATTCTGTAGACTGGCTTTAAAGCTATTCAGTTCATAAACTTGAAACTTCTGTTTCAGAACGACGAAAAAACGATTAACGAAACTTTAATTGCGAACTACTCAGGCTTTTTTTCTGAAACTAAATGTTTGCGAAAAATGACCCTGAAGTAAAATCGAAACTAATGGTCTGACAGTAAAGTGCGGTTATTTCGAAGTGTGATATAGTGCGGAATTTGCTCATTGCAGCAACACCTGCTTTATTCTTAAGGAGGATTTGTACCACTTGAAAGTTTGTATATATCGTTGCTTTTTGAATATACAACTGCAAATTGTCATTTTACTAAGTTCAAAATGTCAAATTAGTTAAAAATTGAACGTGAATCGTAGATCACGTGTAAAGTTAACACTCCTTAACTCCTTAACCTATAAATAGATTTCAAAACGGTAGCGGTAATTACTACATCAGTATAATTTTGTCTTTGTTAATTTCGTTGTGACGTAATAACAATTTTTTTTTCAGGTTTAAACCAGTAGTTTCTGAGAAATTGCTTTTTTTCAATGTAGTCAAACATTGTTATCTGAATGCCAAATGGTTTATTTCTGTTTGGATTTGGAGAAATGACGTATTTGGATTGTTTGTATTTTGGCAGAAAAATTTCATCCAAATGGCTGATTCAATGAAACGTGGCGGTGCAGTGGGTCTGTCTTTAAAATCACGTAATGGATCCAACGACGGTCGCACTGAAAACGTTGACCTTGCCTCTTTATTGGACTGCTCTGATGGCCAGCAGGGCTCTACAAGACCAAAGTTGAAGCTGTGCTTTCCTGTTTCTGGGATGAGTAAACCGAATGACGATCTGTCATCATCGAGTGGCGAGAACTTTTTTCGGGGATTTCGTTTGCAGTTTCCTGGCTTTTCCAAGAAGGAACCGGAGACTGCAGATTGCTCAGACAGTGACGTTGGTGGTAGGAAAGCCAGAAAACAGGAAGACACTCTCAGAATGCACAATGATGAGTCTGGTGATGAAGGTGAACAGTTCGATGTAATACCAGATACTCCCAGGTTAGTAGAATGTGTCTTAATGTCCTCCATGGCATTGATAGGGGTTGCTAATGATAGCCTTGAGGTAAATACCAGCAATGGTAATAACCTATATGGTAATATAATTCCATGATTGAAATCATTTATTTCATTTTCATCTTGTTTCAAAAAAATTTTAGACTTGTATTTTTCAAATATTTTCAAATAATGAACAAATATAGTTTCCTTTCCTGATTGCATGTAGAACTTGTGCATCTAATCACTATAGGACAAATGATAGGATGCACCATCCTATTTAAGTGGACTTAACATCCAAGACCCTTTAGTCACTTACTATAACTAAGTGAATGATCCAAAATTACATTAAAATTAAAGCACATTTGAAATGATTGGTGCAACTGGTCAAGTTTAAATTAAATTAAGTTTTCATCTATTTCTAATTTCCTTATACTTACATGTACAGTATGTCATAATGCTGTTACTAAATTATAAATGTGAAAATTGATGTACAAGTTGCTAACACAGTATATTATTAATAATGGTACGATGTTTGCGAATACTGTAGGCTACAGTAGACACCTATTTATCTGGGGAGTTGCAAACAAAGCTTGCTAGATAACTGAAAACTTTATTTATTGAAAAACATAACAATGTAAACAGTAAATATAATTAACATAAATATTTTACGTGGATTTACCTGTACAACTAGGTAGTTGAAAAAATGAACGTATTTTTTAACCATGGATGAATTGCAAATGATTTGAGCGCTGTTTAGAAATTGAAAATGTCATTTTTGGTGAATTCGCATTACCATTTGTCAGTATGGCAGATTAAAAAAGTACTTTTTGTGGATGATACAGTGGTGGAGCCATTGGAGTTTTTCTCCCTATCAATGCAGTGATTTGGAGGTGCTAATGTAGAGTATGCATTCTTTATGAGCTGTCTGGAAGTTGCCATGGATCAATATAAACTACAAAATTATAACCACACTTGAAATAGTGTGGCCATTTGTTTTGGAAAACATAAACTTATGCAAATAATTTAGTTAACAATTTATATAAATAAAATGTGTGATTGTTTAGCAAAGTTACTCTTTTTTCCTTTAGTTTGGTCATAGCTTTAGGACTACAAGGACATGCCTTACACACTTTTGTGCATTGTAGTTATCCGATGAAATATGGAAATCACAACGAACATTAGCATCGCTACCTTCAGGCGACATTTTGCGTGATGTCGTAATTTTCGACTTGCTAACAAATTAGTAATAATGTATTTGTGTTTTTTACACATTTTTCTGTGTACATGTATAGTATATGCAGCCTTTTTGTTGAATGAAGCGAAATTTTATGCAAATTTTTTCCTATAAAAAAAAACTCGATAACATGTGCACTCAGTTACTTAACTTACTTGCTTACAACTGCAAGTACATGTAGTTTACAGACGCTCAATTTATTCTGACAAATATTGGGTAAATTTTACTAGGCTCGTTTATTGTTGGGTGTTTGCAGGAAGGGAAAATTTCATTTGTGTAATGCAGGGACATCGTCAGGCATGATCAGGCTTTCAAATTCAAGTTCCCATGACAACCCCATAATAATGCGTGTATTATGTAAAAAAATGTAAAATTAATTGGAAAACTTGCAATTTTTAAATTTTTATCATTTAGGACCAGGATTTATCTTGAATTTCATTCATTCAGTTTATTTGATCAAGTTCTAACAAAGATTTTTTTTTGCAGCCCCGTCTTACTGCTCAACAAGAAGAGATTGTACCATGTGCCAGCAAGGTTGAGAAATCCTACAAATGCAAACAAGAAGCTGCGTCTGGAGAGTATGAATAGTGCCCGCCCTGCCTCACTGATTACTGAGGGAGAAGCGTCATCGACATCGCTTGATAAGTCAAAGGATTTGAATTCTGCCATCGCACATTCTGGAGAAGCTGGTCAGAAGACCCATGATTCCAAATCACTGTTGCTTCGCTCCAATTCTGAGGACGCCAGCTGCCACGTTTTGGATGAGACATTGGCCACCATTCACAAGATCATGGCAGACACCAGTAAGAGAATGGAAAAAATGTGCACTGAACGGAAGGCGCCTCCACCATCAAAGAATGGGAGCTCTGAGGAGGATTCAGACCTGGAGGTGCTGAACCACGTGAAACCTGCAAAGACCAGAAGCAAGGCGTCCTGCTCTTGCAGTTCTAAAGACAGCACCACTGCCAAGGAGAGAAGGAAGTATTCAACCTTTCCTGCTGCCAGTGATGCTTATATGCCCCAACGTCCAGGGACGTCCAGGAGCATGTTAAATGAACTGCCAATGTGCTCACACTGTACACGAAGTGGGTCAGTATTGGATTCACTGAGGTCAACTGCCAAGCATTCAGATGCCCAACCTCGCCACCAGGATCCAACCAGGCCATCCAACAGCGAGATTGTCAAATCTGAACCAAACTTGGACAATTATTCACTAAGAAATCGTTCAGGCACAAAGTTCTTTACGGACGGTGGCACCGAAAATGCTCAGGAAGATCTGACTACCAGACGCAATCAAGGCGTCTCTGGCTCCAGAATTATGAAGAACAAGAGCAAGCCGCATCCCAGCAAGACTCGCAATGGAAATGCCATGAACCGCACATTCCTACACCATATGGAAGGCGATCTCATAGATCCTGAGCTGAGCAGTGATGATGCCGACGTTTCGCCAGTGCGTTATTTGAGGATGCGTCGCTCAGCTGGACCCAGGGCTGCAGCCAGAAGGCCCATGAGAATCCTAAGTTCGAGTGAAACTGATATTGATGAGGAGGTTGTGGCACCACTGCAACATCAACACCAAAGCAGGAGGGAGAGGCGTATACCCAGTAGGGGGATCACGAGGTTACGAAGAGCTGTTGGAGCAAGTAGCAGTGAGGAAGAGGAGGCGGTAGGAGACAGAACTGTGTCACCAGTGTTTAACTCGAGTCCAGTGCTGAATGTTGATGTCGACGTAGACTCCGTACCAGTGCCCAGCGGTGGTGGCTACCATTCTCAGATATCTGCCAGCCACAGGCCCCTCTCACCATCCTTGGTTCGCATAGGTAATATACTTTATGTGACTTGTACTTGTCTTAGGAATTGCTCTATAGATACCTGCTTAAAATTATTTTGTCAAATAATAAAATACAACAAATGCAAGGATAAGCAATGTTAGGTTCCTCCTACATTTCTTTGCAATTGGTATTGGCGCAGAAATTGAAAAAAAAAAAACATACTTATTCAATATGTTAGATGGCTGTAGAGTAAGTCATTTAATGTTGACGGAAAATTGTTTCATGATGTATTTTGTCAAATATTAAGCATTGTGGGTATGATATTTGTGACCTTCTGAAGGGGCCCTACATCAGGGTCCCCCCATCCCGAACTGTAAAGGCCCGTATCCACTGCCACCAAACCAAAACGTTTTACTCCAAACTGGGTTAGTGATGAGGAAAGCATGATGATGGATTGAGTTTTTGGTTTGGTGGCTGTGTGTATGGGGCTTCTCGTTTTCATCTGGGCAAACTTTCGGCGGTGGCTGAAAGTTTACTTTAAAGTTTGGCTTAGTTCGGCCAGATGAAAGCTAGAGACCGACACTCGACGCGAAGGCAAAACTAGGCTACAAAACTTGATTTCCTCCTTTTGAGTTTGGTGAAAACTGCTTAGGATCATCATACTTTTGTCATCACTAACCCAGTTTGGATTAAAAAGTTTTGGTCTGGTGGCAGTGGGTAGGCCTACTATCTTTAAAAGTTAGGAAAATTAATGCTTCAACATGGCTAGCTCAGGGCCAATTTGCAAATTTTTTAAAAATTTCAATTCACAAATTAGCGAAATTTTTAACAGTTTCAGATGAGAATTTTTAAAAATGCTTGTTTTAGAGTACAGATTTGTAAAAATTTCAAAAATTTGCAAAATTCTCATCCTTTTCCGAGTACAAATTTACAAAATTTCAACATTTTCCGAATAATACTCTGTACAATTTTCAACATTTTCCTTCATTGATTTTGGAAATGTTTCAAAATTGTCAATAGTAAATTTTGCAAACTATTGAATATTGTACTGTGTACATTTTGCAAAATCATGGATAACATTGGCAGATGTCAGTTTTGACATTGGCATTGGCCCGTTTAAAAACCTGGTAGGCCTGGTAAAATCAAGAAAGTTGAATATGAAATTTCTGGGGACAATGGACTTTCAAACCTAGTCAGGAAAACGTTTGGTGATATATTTTTAAATTCTGTACAATCAAAAAAATACCACTAAAAATTGATCTTGAAAATAATCCGAGGTTATTTAGCAGGTTGTCTCTGTTTGTACTCAAAGTGTAAAAAATCATGTTTTTATGAAATAGAAAGGTTTCATTTTATTCACTTATTAATTATATTTCACTTACTGCTTTGAATTTTAGATTCACCTGGTGAGCTTGATGCTGTTTATCAGATAGCACAGATTGAGACTGACGAAGCTTATGCCCGGAGACTTCAGGTATGTCAGGTTTTTTTCATCTTGAAAACGCTCATCTTGTATCCATATCATGCCATCCTGTATATCATCTTGTACCATTTTGTACCCAACTAATCATTTCAGGCGGAGTTTGACGCCGAAGCCAGCACTGTGGCACCAGCACCGCAGCCCCCTGCCAATGCTGTCACCGTGGAACGCAATTTCACCCCTGTCCGAGCAGGCCCATCTGCTCCTCATCGCTATTCTCGTAACCGAAATCCTTCTCCCAGGATGGTCAGTGCTACTGGAAATTTTCGTAATAGCAGGCCCAGACAGGCGAACTCACGGGCTCCCAGCCAACAATCTCTGCTGAATGCATCGAGGCACCGGTCAAATGGAGGCCGAATGCGTGGCACCTCGGCCTACGATGGAGTACCCACTGCTGCAATGCTGCCCATGTTGGACAGTGGTCATTTTAACAGTATATTGTTGGAATTGGAAGGCGAGAGGATGAGCCTGATTGTTAGCGTTTCTGTACCCACTGTCGAGGTGAGATTATGTTAACAAAAACTAAGATGTCAAATTTTTAAAACACTAAGACGAGATCTGTCTTATCACAATAAAGATGATCTTATCACCGTTAATATAGTTCTGCCAAAATGTTCAATTGCCTAACATTTTCTTCATTTGCAGTCTGACCCGGAAGAAACTTCTCGTGGACGGAGTCCAAGGACACTCCGACGACGGCCCGCAGCTCGTGCCAATGCAAGCAGTGATGACACAGACATTGATGGCATAACATTTGAAAGTGAGTGAAATGGTCTTGCGTAATCCTTATGTAGTCATTTTCACAATTGACTTCCCAGTTTTCTCAAATAAAAAATAGTGGTTTTGCTTGGCAGTTGGAATTTACTTGCAATGTGACAACTTTCTAAGTGACGAGATAATTAAAAAAATTCTGATTTTCTTTAATTGCTTGATGGCCTTCAAAAAGTTTTTAGACTACTTGAAAGTATTTTTTTTTAAATTTAAATTGGTAAAACCTTTGTAATATTCATGTTGAATAGCCAGAAATTCCGAAAAAAAATTAGCATTAATATGGCACCCCAAGTGGAAAATTTCAAGCCTGTTTATGCACGAAATTTAAGAAAAAAAAATACTGTGTTAGAATTAGCTCCATGCAATGTGTATAAAGTGTACATGAAACAAATGAATTGTTTAGACTGGTGCAATCCCCAAAATATCCAATTTTTCCAAACCTGTATAACATACATTATAAGGCCCTATTTTGTTGTCTTGTTTTTCATTTGTTTTTAAATTGAACTCATTGTGCAACATTTGAAAAATGTAATTAACGTAATGAACTTATTTTTATGAAGAATTAAAAGGGATTTCTGTACCATAAAATGAGCCTGATATTTCACGATATCACATGTATAGTGAAAGATATTGTATTGGCTTAATTTTTTTTTTGTGGAAATGTTGCTATAAAATATTCCCGTTTCATAATTTATGATCCCCTTTAGTGTAAAAAGTCTTTTTGTTATTCATTTTATTCCCCGTTAGTACGTATTGCAACCCTGTTCATATTCAATGTGAGTAATTGTCCTATTTCGTTTTATTTGTAGGTCTTTTAACCTATTCTGATGATGAAGATGATTATTGGCAAGCTGGAATAAGACCGGTGGGTGTCTTTTTTATGATTTCAATTATTAATGTTCTACTTAAGTGAATTTATTTTTCCTCTTTGGAATCCTGTATTACATTGCATGATTGTATCATGCCAGTTATATTACAAAAAATAACAAACACGATAGTTTTTTTTTATTCTCCTTGTAAATTGGGGGAGGAAAAATTGCGTTTTCTGTGACTATACAGAATGTTTGAAACTCGAGGCATAGACCCTCTTAAAGTAATCTATCAACGAATTCTAAATGTTACTTTTTCGGCTTTGACGTAGAACGACGTCTTTCCTCGAGTTTGGTTAAGGGTGAAGGTACAGAGTTTCGAATGTTCCAAAAATGTCCCCCAAAATGGAACAATTGTAATGAATTACGCCATCATATTAAATAGTAGCTGTCATTCATTAAAATTTAGGTATGTTATTTAATAGAAATTTTGATCATGACTTCATTCATTACAAATTTGATCATGAAGAAATTTATTAAATGCTGTTGATGACGTCGTGTGTTAAATTCTGATGTTGGCGACATTTATGAAATTTGGATAATGACGTCAACATCGGAATTTTAATGACTGACGTCATCATTTACAATGAAGCCCCAGGCGTAGTTCTACGTTGAAAAAATTGCAGGATAGCACAGCTATACTGCGGTGTATTTTTATTTTGCTTTTGTTGGTAAACTATCTTCTATATAGTCTCTCAGAAATACTTGTTATTTTCCTATAAAATTACAGAGCGCCAATCAGGCTGGGCGTACTGGACTGAGACGTAGATCTCGAGGACGACGTGCCCATGGCAACTACTGGACACCCAACCAAGGCAACGATTATGAGGTGAAAACTTGGATGATGTTGAACCACTATCCCCATTTCAACCAAAGATTTGAAAAGCAAATTCTTGGTACTCTTAAACAATCCGAATTGTTATTATTGGTCTCAATTAATTTCAACATGATGCAAATAAATTATAATCTTAAACAATGTCCAATCCAAATAAAAATTATTCCAGCATTATGTTTTATTGTAGTGATCATTGCTCTTTCTTGTGAGACAGTCTCACATTTATTTCCAATTTCTCTTCCAAATGGCATAATTTGGATTTTTATTAAGAATTCTATTGCAGTTTTTTAGACATATTTATGACCAAGGCTAATGTCATTTCCTCGTGTGTTTCAGGAGTTGTTGGAGCTAGCTGAGAGGCTTGGCCATGTGGCGCGCGGTCTCAACCGCACGCAGATCAGCCGACTGCCCACACACCAGTTCAGTAAGGAGAATGGAAGTGGGGGTGAGAGCGCTTCACGGACCACAGAGTGCCACATTTGCATGTCTGATTACGAGACTGGGGAGCGACTGCGCATCTTGCCCTGTTTCCACGACTTTCACACCAATTGCATTGACCGATGGCTGAGGGTGAGTCGCCACATTCCGTATATTTTAATTGCTAGCTTCATCGCATGCTCTGTAGATGGAGTCATTAGTACTATCACGTTAGGAACCAACTATTCGGTTCTAGGACAAAATATACTGGACAAAACATACTGAACAAAACATGCTGGGGAAAAATAAACCCAGGAAAAAATAAAGGGAGCAAAATCATACTGGACAAAACATACTGAACAAAATATACTGAACAAAACATACTGGGGAAAAATAAACCTGGGGAAAAATAAAGAGAGCAAAAACATACTGGACAAAATATACTGCACAAAACATACTCGGTAATGATAAACTGGGAATAAAGAACTGTGCAGAAAGAATCAGCCGAATTGTCGCAGATTATTTGAATCAGTGGCTGCAAGATGATCACGAACGCCTCATTCAATACTTGAGGCATTGCTCATACATGTAATTACAATTTCTGATTCTCACCAGTATATTTTGTCCAGTATATTGTGGCTCAGTACATTTGTTCCCAATATATTGTTACCCCAGTATGTAGTGTTCAGTATAATTTGTTCAGTATGTTTTGTCCAGTATATTTTGGCCAGTATGTTTTTGCTCCCTTTATTTTTTCCCGGGTTTATT
>JAQGAO010001589.1:0-23627 GCA_034697705.1 Ommatoiulus sabulosus | reverse complement strand
GAGCAGCCTAGTGAATGTGCAAAGAACGCGCTCTCTCTAGCACCCATATCGTGCTTGGCTCCACTTTTGCCCAATAGGAATCCGTGTGCCATCTACGTGTCTTACAGTCTGCTTCGCTTTTTTCGAATAGGAATGTAGCGAACATTCCTATAAACCTGTCAGCGTTCAGCCTGGCTCGGCTTAGCCGTCACCCCGGACAAACTCATTGAAAACGCATACCTGAAAGGTAGCACGCCTGGTGGCGCTAGTGTTTTTCCGGTGTCAAGCGACTGACAACTGGTCCACTGCGTTTACACCCAAACTCATTGAAAACGCATACCTGATAGGTAGCCCGCCTGGTGGCGCTAGTGTTTCTCGGGTGCAAGCGACTGACAACTGGTCCACTGCGTTTCCACCCTGAGACGCACATAGGTGCTTACTGGCTCACTAGAGAGCCCTACGTCAGAGAGGAGTAAACCATCATCATCATCAAATTTTAATGTCAACTTTATACAAAAAGCACTGTTTTAAGCACCTCCATTAGAATGGAGTATGACGTCATAATCATATTTAAACTCCAATTATAATGTATGTAGGCTATGATAAATTAAGTTTTTTCGAAGATTTTCCTAGTCCTGATATAACATACTGTAAATGGCAAACTTTACAAAATATTTAAATTTTCCAGAAAATAAATCGAAACCTAAAAATTCGTACCAATATTGTTCCATTCCGTCGTGTAACAATTAATTTATTATTATTGTCAGGCCAACCCAGTTCGTCGTGTATATTTATACTAATATCGTAAGAAATGTATGTGCGAAATGCATTCAGTAAAAGTGGCTTTTATTAACTTTACACTGTATGAAAATATAATTTGTTTAGGCTGACAGCCTAAACAATTCTCCGTTGGTGAGTGACGGTCGCCGCGTGTTGCAGTTGTACACATACTAGTTAACCTCGGAGCTGACATGACTTCTAGAAGTCAATCACAGGGCGTTTAAATTTGCGCTTTACACGTTTTGTTATCAGAAATTTGAACTATTAGTCTATTGTATATTCGTACTTACGAATATAGTCAAGTTACAATTTCAAATACATTTGTCTTGAGCCTCGATCCCTGGCGAACTGGTGACCGCCATGTTTTATAGTACGAACAAAGTGATGTTTTCAAAAATCTTCAGACTTCATACTAAAAAATCCCAGAATTCAACAGTTGCAACGTCATCCTGATGTCACCGAAGGGCGCAAGTCAACAGCCTTCGCCCAAAGTTCACACTTAAACTGCGCACTACATCCTTAATCCAATAACAAGGTGGCGAATCCGGACTACACTTCTACCGTCCAATGACGCGTTTTTCGGCCATTTTTAAGTATGAAGATTAAACTGCATACTAAAAGTGACCAGTTTGGACACAGCCCTGATATAATTTTTAGCAGTTGTGCAATCAAAACTGTAGTGTTACATTTTATACATTGAAATAAAACAGCATCGATTCCACGCCACCTGACGCTGAAAAATACAAATTAAATACCATCCCTTTAACTTCTTTAAGGTTTTATGTAGTCTGTTGTCTATTTAGCATCGATCTTAAATATCTGAACGTAAAAGGACGAAAGATATTGGATAAACATATACATGCATGGAATGAATTGGAAACAACAATCGTTACAACTTGTTTAAAATACACAGTAGCTATTTTGCTAATGATAATATCCCGTAGCATCGAGGTGGTTTTCTGTACTATAACGTAGCTGTTTTTGCACTTCGGTTTGCTTTGAAAATATTCAAATGCCTCGTTAACAGTATACTGCATCCTCCAGTCAAGTCCATTCATTTCCTTAACTCCAAGAGAAGTTGCATATTAAAAAACTTACTCTTATAAGCGTTTTATTAAATGGTGAACATCAATTAATAGCTATAGCTGTTCAAATTTATCCTCATAGTACCGGTTAATTAATTAAGTGGATAAAGAGCTCGCGAACTTTCAATTCAAAAAAGATATATTAAGGAAGTTATAACTTTGGCTGCAGAACGCAAATATTAAAAGGGAATTTTGAAGTCAGTTTATTTATGGAAAAAGGCTTACTAAGGCAATCTTTTTGATGGAGCATTAAAACCATATGGCTCTAATACATATAGGGTTATAGTGAATAGTAGAACTCATTTTCTAACTAAATATTGGGGTTTCTTAATGGTTTTTCAATTGATTTGAATACAATTTTATAGAAAGGATCTCTTTAAGGTAAAAATGTACACGGAAAACTTTTGAGGGGAAAACTTACGTGAGTAGCCTATATTTAGCATCGATCTTATAAATATCTGAACATAAAGAGACGCAAGATATTGGATAAACATGTATGGAATGAATTGGAAACAACAATCGTTACAACTTGTTTAAAATATACAGTAGCTATTTTGGTAATGATGATATCACATAACATCGAGGTGGTTTTATGTATACTAACGTTGTTGCTTTTGCATACTCAAATGCCTTGTTAACATAGTAGTGCATCGTCAAGTCCAATCATTTCCTTAGCTCCAAGAGAAGTTGCATATTCAAAAACTTACTCTTATAAGCGTTTTATTAAATGGTTAACATCAATCAATAGCTAGTTGTTCAAATTTATCCACAGTACCGGTTTATTAATTTAGTGTATAAAAAGCTCGCAAACTTTCAATTCAAAAAAAAGATTTAATTAAGGATATATGGCTGCAGAATACAAATATTAAAAGGGAATTTGAAGTCAGTTTATTTAGGCAAAAAGTCTTACTAAGGCATCCTTTTTGATGGAACATGAAAACCTATATGGCTCTAATACATATATGGTTATGGTGAATAATATCTCATTTTCTAACTAAATATTGGGGTTTCTTAATGGTTTTTGAATTGGCTTGAATACAATTTCAAAGAAAAGATCTCTTTAAGGTAAAAATGTATATACACGGAATACTTTTGAGGAAACTAAACTTTCTTTACAAATTTATTTAAAGAGGAAAGGAAATAAAACCGCAGTAATAAAGTTTACTCGTTTAAATTATTCCGGGAGGAACTCATAAATTGAAGGCACTGACCTCATCACAACTTCCAGAATATGTGTGTTTTGCGTGTTTATACCACTTTTTTTCAATTTACTTTTTGGCTTCGTTGAATATCTATTACATTCATATATATGCACGATTGAAATAGACTTTCGTTTTGATGCAAGTGTTCGGGATGCAAATATAATACATGTACATGTACGCTGTACGTGTATTAGAAAATAGTCATATACACTGGCAGCTAAGGCTGGAATAAACGAAATAGGCTTTTCATAATATTTTATGGGACTTTGTGGAGGTCTGATAAAAACTAAATATTTTTCATATAAATGTAACCCGCACATTAAAAGTCTCCATGCAGCCACTTGCATTAAATCCATTATAAAGCCTCTATATGAATAGTAGTATACTTACAGTACATACACGTACAGTACATCTGTATTATCAGTACTAACCAGCTTCGTACCAAATTTCAAAAGCATAAGAATTATCATCTAAATTTACATCAAATTGCGCTGTAATTATGGATGTAGAGGAGCGTAGATCTAATATGTTATCTGATGTTTTGTTTCTAATTAAAATTTTAGATAAAATGTATAGGATAACACAACTTGAATTACAAAATACAAACTGTAATAGCATCATTATTGATGAAAGCAAAATCCAGAAAGAAGTCTTGGTTTATAATTGCAGTGATTAAAAATGAGGAATTAGCGTGTATCTATATATATATACTTGAATGCATACATGTACATATGATTCCTTTTCAAGTGTAGATAAGAAAATCAGTCTTAGACCACATATTTTGCCGTTACAAAAATCTGCGGGATGCAAAACTATAGCTTCAACAGGAATTGAAAATAAACGCAAATAACGGGATATACATGTAATTACAAATTACAGTATATCCTAAAAGTAATAAGTACTTTCAAGCACCTTTTTCAAGAATGCTTAATTAAGAATGACAAATAAATGTCTGATGCCATTGCAATCGCATATGGAACTTTGCATTCGCAATTTGACGCATTAAAGACTTTAGACATCTAACCAAGTGTATAATAAAAATATAATGAAATTATCGTTAAAGTTAGTCAACCGGATCCGACATCTTAAGCTGTTACCTTTGTTTGCACAAATGATAATCAAACGTTAATTATAGGATAATACGACATACCGGGTTAATTGATAAGCGGATAATTCATAAAAAGTACTAAGAATATATACCTGTAGCCATGATAGAATCTATATGTCGATAGATTGAGCCTATACACATTGGATTACTAAAAGTAAGCCGATTATGTTTCACTTTCACATTCTCTGATAGTATACTATTAATTAACATTAGTTGATCGCGTATACAGACCAAAAGCCTAAAACATATGCAAGTATGCAAAGGATAAATGATGTATTATAAATTATATTGATGGTAGGAATGTAATCTATATGTATTGCTCCTAAAGTTCCCGCTTAAAAAATGTCTTTTTAAAATATCGCAGATAAGTATAATTTTTCTATACTCTCTGTGGAATTCGGGGTATCTACTGCCATCTTAACCTCACTTTCATGATGAATAATCCGAATATATATATATACATATGGTCAGTTGATGGCCTATATTCGAACTGCGCAACTTATATAATGCCTATTGCGTATACGTTCAGCTGCTTTTTGGAAGTGAATTCAAATCTGTGGCCGAATGAATACACGTTAAGTCGATTACCACTAAAAGTTGACCAGATAAAACTCATCAAGTTGATAGAAAAGGCTTCTGAATGCACAAAGTTCAGTTTGGTTACTATACAATATATACTTGCACTTCCTTCTGGGCAAATCATTGCAAAAGAAGTCCAATTTTACCAGGAATTTGAAATGAAATTGCCATTTTGTATTGTCACTTGTACGTCTCGTACAATGGAGATTCGATGGGTGTTAGGTGATCGTGAGATGGACAAAAGCTTTTTACAATGGTCAAAGGCGCGTAGGAAGACGGCTTATGAAAACGCAATTCTAAGGAGCCGAAATCTACTTAAGTCCGCCAGATTAATTCACCACTTCCTTCAACGGAGAGAATGTCGACTCATAAGGTGCTTGTTTACGAATGTCGTATGTAAATCTTAATCTGCATTTATAAAGGCCAGGCCGATTAACCTAAATAAGACCCCAAAAAAATTGCAGTGCATGAACCTGAGAGCAGAACCTCATCGTACATGTATGTAAGGATGTTTCATATAAGCTCTTATAAAGTTTAGTCTTCAAAATATCTGTTTGCCAAATAGCTTATGACAAAATTGAGCTGCGGAAAAATGTCGAATGGATAGGCAATTAATAGCGGTGCTCATGCATCTTTTAATATTAATTAGATCAAAATATAACAGATTCCACGTTCATATGGGCTTTACATGTAAATTGAAAATGTTTATTTTCACCTTAATTAATGAATAATTAAGATAATGTAGGTTCAAGAATAATTCATTATTAATAGAGTATACACGCCGCAGCGGCCGTATACTATAAAGCAATAGCAAGTTGAATTAAAAATAAAATCTCTTATAGAAACTGAGCTTGGTATTTCAGTATCGGTACACAACTTATTTGAAAGGTCAGTTGTCCTTTTACTAAATTACACGTACACTGTAATTGCTGTTTACACGCACAAAAATCCTGTGGGAATGAAAATGTTACGCAGTGTATCAGAAAAAGCCATTAACTTATACTGTATTCGATCTGTGGATGCATTTTATTAAGACGGCTGACAAAACAGATCAACGTCATTTTATAAGAGAAAAAATTGTTCATACATTTCGTGAAAAATGTCGTCCTGCAATATCTGAACGTCACATTTTGAGTAACAAGAACTCAACTTCTCTTCCGCAATCCTATGTAGTGCAAAACCATGCATGAAAGCCTTAAAGAACTTGATGACCGTCTCATACTATATTTATTGTGGTTAGTTTTCAAATTGAGAATTTAAATATAACTAGTGAAACAGAATAGAAAAATTCCTTGTATTGTATGTTATTGTACATGTATAGTAGGAATTTACCGTATAAAGAAAATGTCACACCAGCAGCCTGCATGGTAAGCGAGTTTTTACATATTGTAACCCAACCACAGTACATTAAAATATTGTGTATAGGCAATTTTGAGCACGTTTGATCACATATATATAAAGGATGTCGTTTATGGTTGGCCCCGAATAATCTATATTTATTGAAAGTAGAGATGTGCATGTGCTGTTTATGAGGAATTAAGGATAAGACCCAAATTAATTTCCCAGATGGCTTACAAAGATCCGTTTGATGTTTTTTGAATTTGTTTTTAAATACATGATCATGCCATATGGAATTTGAAAATATAACGTAAAAAGCCTAATTTAAACTTAAAATTTTATTGCTAAGCGAAGAACGACTTGTGTGAAAAACCTTCTTCATTATTCCCACCAATAGGGAGAGCATGCTTAGAGTGCATCAGTACAATATGTGCGGTGTCTCATAGGAGCGGTTTGTTGTAATTCGAGCCAAACAATTGTATGGGTGTGACTATGGTTCTGATATAATTTCTATGAATTGAAAAAAAACATATGCTTCATTTTCACTGCAGTCTATAAACAGAATTTCAGACATACAGTATACGTACTTAATATTTCAATTGAAATATATTAATTGAAGTTTCATAAATTGACTTCCGAGTTGAGAGGAAACATTTGAAGAAATGCGTTAAATCTGTATAACCCCAAATACTTGGTCTCATCACCTTACAAGACGAGCCTAACATCTACCGGATCTCTCAGGACCGCTTAACTGAGCTATGCCATCTTCATACAATCGATGTGGGCTTTATCTCGTTTGAACGCCATGCAGATTGCTTCCTCTTCTTCTTCGGAGTGCACTGACCGGTATAATACAACGATGAGGTAACAGAGCTGGCTTCCTTTTGCTGAACCATTCTACCAGTCTCACAGACCCTATCAAAACTATTGGACATTTTTATGGTGGACGTGATAGGTTCATTAACAGATTAACGGACATTAGGACCCATCTTCTTCTATATAATAAAAAAAAACAAGTGGGAGATGTGTGGCCATGAAATTCATTCGGAGTAAACCTTAACAGTGCCATGCTAGATCATCTCAGAAATTTTAAGGTAATGTGGGTTGAAAAACATTCAAAAGTTTTCTGATTCTTTTACCGATATTAAATGACAATACTGCAAATAAAATCCTAATTACTAAAAAAACGTCACTTTTTAGTGAATTTTATAAATTTCTCAGAAAAATGCTCGATGAACTTATTAGCAGTTATTTTTTTAAAAAAATATTATTTGCAAAGGAGTATTCACATGAGACCAAACAAAAAAATGTTTCGATCAAATTAAAAGCATAACCCGCATGTAGGAAACGTTGCAAGTCGTGGATCAGATTTTGATCAGTAATTCCATTAGACTCAATATTGCAGGCAGTAAATATTAGCAATGCACGCAACCATGTCGACGAGCATTTGAAAAATATGACAAGCCAGGTTTTTTTTAAAAATAACTAAATAAACAAACAAGCATTTCTTATCTACTTCAGTTTTTTTCCTGGAAGCTATGCTTTTAAATAATCAATAAACGATGCCAGAAGAATTCATAAACTCTGTCGAATAATAGCATTTGCATTTATGTTAAACTATTTATCTCATTCGAAAATATTCAAACATATTCAAAATTGAATTTGTAAATGATTGTGATTTGAAAGAGCAAATGACTAAAAGCAATGTTCAATTTTTAACGTGGCGCAGAGAAATCACCAGAGAAAGAAATATTTATATAACGTTAGAGTGGAGGTATCTTCTAAAAATGTTTTATCAATTCATGTGCGCCGTTCACGTTGCACAATATCTAGGGATACATAATTAATGTTGCTCACTAAAGTGATAAAGCTTACAAAACATGAAAGATATTACATTCTAGATATGAATGACATAGATGGTTAAATTTTACAGGCGATCATATAGGTATTCAATAAAAACAGAAATAATGTCATTTACTGAGTTCATGGCCTGAAATTTTTTACATCTACTTATTTTTACATTTAATAAAACTATAAACTATCGAAAACCTACATCAATTTAATTTAAAAATTAATTGTAATAGTTTTATTTTAAGGAAGGAATAAAACTTCCGTTATAATTTTCCGAGTCACATCCATTTTGGTTTCACTGACCACTTGGAATAACACAGATTTTTGAATTACTAAACGATAATTTTAAAAACTGCTAAAAATTTCTTCAGAATCAGAAGCCTGTTTGATATTGGGATGCCAGTATATAGTTTTATGTCCAATTTAACAAATAGCGCTGCAAGCATTGAAATATCAAAGAAACGACAGTCACGTCGCATATACAGAATTGCTAAATTGATGAGAAAATCGGATAAATAATTAAATAAGCAAGAAAATCTACGAAATAAAACTATATGGTACGTATTTTAATAGTAAGCTTGATACAAAATTGGAAGTTAGGTTGACATTTGTCAGCTTGTAGTACTCCCAATTTAACGAACCTGGTAACCTTATATCCCTTGTACGATTGTCCAGGAGTAAAACAAGATAAAAGAGAAATACTACAAACGAACATACCCCAGGAACACTCAAATAAATGAAACACCTTGTCGGAAAACGATTCAGCGAGACCTTTTAATGGAAAACTAGCCTTAGTTCTATCATACTCTGGTCTCACGTTTCTCCATTATAACGCGATTGAATTGCAGTTGCATGTCAATAATGGAAGACAATATGCCAGTGCGTTAACAGAATGACATGTACATGTATAGTAGGTAACAAAACAACATATGACGTAAATGTTCGAGTAGATATTAAGGAACAAGAAAATGGAAAGGTTACAGTATAGTCAGTGATATGCACGTTGTTGTTGCTTTTTTAATGGGGGGGGGAAGGATCTGATCTGTTCACGGTTATTGTATTTGGGACTACGTTGTCGATCGTTGTGTACGCTATAGTCAATAGTCAATCATTGCCGATCCTTTTAAAAGTATACCTTTTGCGAATTTGGGGATATACTGCGATTTATTTGCAATTTCACCATAGTTTCTATCATTCAAATGTCGTAATAGTTTCGCAAGAATCAACCACGATCGAGGGCTCTCCAACATATCATTTGTTGAAACTTATACTACAATTGTATTTATCCCCATTTCTTCGTGAGCCCCTTGGGACTCTAACATAATCTTGAAGATTTTAATAAACTTTCAGAAAAAATGCTCAACACCCCACCTATCCCACTCCATTCGCCAAAACCACAAAAAAATTGTGTTACATGTATACTTCAAAGTTATCTACAGCTGATAAAAAAGGGAATTTTGATTGGAATCCTACTATGATTGTAATTCTGGTAATTTCAACATGTAAAAATGCTCTGTATAAAATATATGCTTTTACAAAAAAAATGCTTCTTTCGAGATGAGGCGGTGGGCCATGACTATAGTCTCCGCAGGCCAAAAGTAGCCCCTAGCTGGCCACGGGTTCGCCCATCTCTATAATATATAGGAAATGTCAACTGGTAGCACCGCTGTTGATCATGTGAATGCGAACCAACAAAGTTAGGCTACATTTTTTGGAAGAAGGCTGAGAAAGAGGATTTTTTACCCGTAGTGAGATAGATGCGATATTACATTTAATTCATATTTTGCGAGTTTATGATCTATCTAATCATGAGGACGCCAAGATGATTATAGCTAACATATTCTAATACAACGTTGTTTTAAACAGTGGCGGATTTTAAATTAAAACGTAGCCTAACGTTGAGCAACATTCAGATCATATTAATTAAGATTCAATGTCAGCTATCGTAAATACAATTATTGTGCCAAAGACCTCGTACGTATTCGCCTTGGATATACGATCAACTCACTTATTGATTAATTAAAAATTGTTCTCACATTTTAATAAAAAATCTTGATGTTCGCCTTTCTTTAGACGAAACTGAAATGAGATCAAATCCCTATGTATTCGATAAGCATCGACGAATTGAATCCGTAAATTAATTTTATGGAAGTATTCGTTCTAGTTCAGAGCTTTAATCAACTGCATACCATATTCCAGTTTAGGGAATTAATGTGCATTTAGAAACCATTCGAACTTCCGTGCGCAAATATACGGTATACATGTACATTGTATCAAAAATACAAATTAATAGGATACGATTAATTATGCACACTTAAGTTGCATGTGGGAATACTCCATTGTTTTATCTATACTATATTTTTTTAATTCTTAATTTTTTTTATTCCTGATCAAAGGAAATAACGATTCGACGAAGTCTTGCTTTCTCTTAAATTTGGTTCCTCACGGGAGTGAAACATTTCTCAAAACGAAATTGGCCAAACGCTGAACAGTGCTTTAACAAGGTAAAACGCTTCATTAAGATATGACAATTTACCTGTTTTCACAAAGGAATTGTATGTAAATTAAGACTACGAAAGTTGTTGACTTTAAATTGAGGCCCTACGACATAATTATAGGAGTAAACACGCATGCAGCATCGATTTGCAAGTTGACGCTTTGGAAAATAATTGCTCGGATTGGGTAAACGATCTACAAGAACATGTATACAATTAGTTTCATCAAAATAGCATTCTGTCTAATCGGATGCAAATTCCGTCAATTTCTTTGAATTGAAGCTTGTTATAAAGCTAACAATTAGGTGATAACAAAAGTGGTATTACATATGCTGCCACTCAGCATTCAAGGAAAATAAATTTTGATCACGATTTTATTTGTAGTGTTAAATGTAAAAACTGCATGCATGGAAATTTCTCTACGACATTTTTAAAGCAGCTTTTACACAGCGATGACAACACATGTTACGCATGACAATGAACTGCCTCTAAAACACATGTATGCGAAATTCTAGTATGCATGCCGACTCAGTTTCGGCGATTTTGATGTTCGCATGGCGCGCCACGCGACAATGTCTTACAAAAAACGCGATACGAAACGATCGTTTCGTTCAGATAGGCCTACCCACAGGGTAGCACAATAGTGCCCACTGGCTCATACTATAGTAATTAGTCTATCGGGGTCATTAGCATAAAATAAATTGGGCGGAGCGATGCGAAACGATAAGATATAGGATCGATACAATACGATTAGCGATTGGATTTCTAAATCACTGACACCGTGTGTCGCTGCGAACTCATTGCCAGTAGGCTCTCTAATTGCCAGATCAAAGTGGCCGTGGTCGGCATACTGGTATTTCGTATACTGTATGTTATCTAAAATATGAAATAGTTAGCATTCCTACGCCTAATTAGTTTGTTTATGCATCAAGTTTACAGTATTGTTTGACAAAAAATTCATTTTCCACATATCAATGATAAATTTTTCCCGAAAATGAATCAAACGTCCCGTAAAGCACTAAAGCGTAGTATAACAATTTGTTTATTTCATTTATTATATTCATGTTCATTTATATTTGTTATCTTTGTAAAGTAGCAATTTATGTTTATTATATTCATGTTCATTTATATGTGTTGGCTGTATATAGTTGCATGTAGTATCGTAAGCCCCATCTAATTTGCATGCTTCGAATTCATTTGGTTTGACAGATTTCCGCATAAGAAATTATTTGGCTGCATATACATGTATGTACAGTAGTTCACAATTGTAATCATACATGTACATCATTCCCAAAAACAAAGTGCATATTCCGTAATTTCGAGTAAAGGTCTAGACAGATGTCATGATGCTTAAGCCTAATACTGCGGGCATAATTCACGATAGAATATCCTAAATAGGACTATTTCAAATCAACATTAATTCACTTGGGAAATTTTCTGTAATACATCGTTTCATTAAAGTATATCCCGAAGGAATGTTCCTGGAAAATATGGTTAGATGTCTATGCAATGATATAGCTATACTGTAGGTTGATGAATGTATACAGTTTATTCTGTTTGTATAGGACATTTATCGAATTTAAAAAGCATTTCTTTTCTTACTTCAATTTGCAAATGATATATACTTGTAAACAATCAACTTTCATAACCATTTCGACGTTTCGACGGCTGTCTATTACAAGTATATATATATGACATGAAAACTTAATATGCTAACACAAAATGAAGATGATAAAAACATGACGACAACAACAAAAAACGGAAATTCCGTGATACTTCTGAATTTTTTTATGTTAAAAATATCAATTCACGCACTACGTATGTTGCGTATCTAATGCTTTTCCAGTAGGTTATAGAAATGGAGTGTATACATTTGCCTAATGATGCCGCAGTAAACGTGATCTAATCAGCATTCGCGAAACTGCGTGGAAGTCATGTGTCTATTTTGAAAATGAAAAGTATTTCTAAACATTACACAGAAAATGGTATGCCTATATATATATAATTTGAAAACTCGACATGTACAGTGTATTAATTGTTATGTTAGTTTCATTCAGTTTATAACGCAGGTTTTTTCTAGCTTCATTTTTTGATAGATTTTTCTATAGAATTGCTTGTTAAAGTGCAAATGACTTTCCTCATTTCGGCCACTGTTTATAGTTTTAGGAAAAAGGTGTTTATCTTAAAAATGTATGAAGCGGTATTCCCATTACACGCATATACTCGCCTATAGATAACTTCTCAATTCCACGCATTAACCCTCGACGTACAATGTATGCATAAGCAGGAGCTAATCAATATAAATTTTCATCTTGAATAGGTGTTTGCTTTGCGAAACTTTCAATTAAGTTACGAAGAAGAAGTAATTCGATTAAGTTAAGTTCAGATCAATTTCTTTGTAGATTGTTAAGAGAACAAGATAGCTCAGTCTACGTAATTTCTAAATTATTTTACTATAATTCCTATAGCAATGCAATTTGAAACAAGCAATAATTTAAACAAAATGGTAAATATAAACGAGCTTTGCAAATATACACGTGTAGGATGACGGATATGGTTTGGTAAAAATTACCTATAAACAATATTCTGTTCATCTTAAATATATACAGTATAGTGGTATATATCCTCCGAACACGACAAAGAAATGTATTTCTATACACTTGACTCCAGATCCCACGTTTCCATCAACTTCACTTTCATCTATCAAAGTGTTTAATTAAAATGTAGTTTTCGTTCAAAGTAAAATTGTGATGCATAAACCAACCATGCACCGCCTTTGCCCTGGATTAATTAAACCACAGGCCCACTACTTTCCACTCATGCTATACTGTACGTGTGTATTGGAAATACTAAGTAAGGACCCCAAGCCGGGAAAGATATTAGAAACGCACGGGAGGAATCGTTTTAAAAATAGGATAGGGAACATTTTTTTTTCATACACAGGTTCCTTGCTAAATATTGTCCAACACTTTTTAGAGCATTATAGAAATGCTCAATATTCACAAATGATTTTTCCAAAAATATTCGCCTAAAGTATTAAAATATATAAATGTATAGGTTTATATATATACCATCGTACTTTATCAAGTAGCCTACATGTACATTGTATATGCATTGAATGATGTTTCGGAATTTTTCCTCGTTTATTTCTTATCTAGACCCTTACGTCTTATTTTCTTAGTTGCGATTGCAGAGTTATTGTGCTGTGTCGATTCTTGGAAAACATACAGTAAATAATTCGTGAGTAGACTTGGTACATGTACATTGACGGTATATGTGCTGCAAGTGTGTTTTTACTCTATATGTAGTAGGCCTACATACAATATACCTTATTAATGCCAACTACTGCGAGCGAAAGTTGTTTTCAAATATTGAGTGAATTTATGACGAGCATGCAGGGAAATACAAATATATAAATGCAGATCATGCTATCTTTAATTTGAATAAAATTCGTAAACAAAGCATAATTATGGCGAATTACTAACTCGTGGTTCATAAAATTTTCTTGAAGAAGCATAATTCGCAATTCATTGTTTCAATGAGATAGTGCTTTTAATAGCAGATGGTCTAATAAGTCTTGTTTTAACAAGAAAATGCACTCTTGCATTTTTAATATGAAGTATGGGCTAAGACCTTATATTTATATATCCTGACACAAGGAATTAACCATGAAGGAAACTAAATGTGCAGTTCTGAAATGGGACTTTAACGGCAGTGTATTAATGCAGTTTTAATGTTGCTTACAAATATCTTCCAACTCTAATTTGATTAACTTGGCACGAGTACTCTTTTAATTCATTGTTTATACTAATGAAAACGAATTACACTATATACCTAACTCGCAGCATAAATTAAAGGTCTGCAACCCACCTTTTCTTGGTGCAATGTTTCACCGAGTGAACTCTAAATGCAATTAAGAGCGTTGAAAGAAATTAAGCATAGTTTCATTTAACATGCGAATTAAGAAGCCTAAGGCATGCCTGATGAGTTTTGAAGTCGTGTTAATCCGTATAACATCCGCCTAAAATTGTTAACCAAAGTATAGAGTTGTTGCATTATAAACTTTAAAATGCAATATACTGTATAGATTAAACATTTTGACATCGAGCTAGTTAATACAGAAGTAGCCTACCTGTATTACACTCGTGTGCGTGTTAAAGTTCTATAGTTAGATGTTTGGAATATCAAGGAGTTGTTACGATCGTGTTAAGTGGAGCTGTAAAATAAACTATAAATAGTGTACTTTTAAACAGTTTTAATGTTATATTATTGTTTATAGAATTTTGACACATACCCAATCTATTTGATAGACAAATATATGTAAACGCGTTTCTCAATAATGTGCGATAATCAAAATTCCTAATTGCGCAGGAAGCTTGAAAGACCTCGTATGACCAGGTGGATATATCGGCTTAGTAGCATTGCAGTTTGAAATCCACATGATAGCAAAAATCAATATTTAATGATCGTTTTATCACTTTACGCGTTAAAGCGCGAAGAAGTTTAAAAAATACAGATTTGATTCTTGAAATCACGGTAATGTTGGATAAATGAAATATTTATTATTTCAGTGGGGCGCACATTTCAATGTACCCCACTCTGTGTTTTTGAAAGCAGACAGGTTCACATTTTAACCGGAATTATTGCAATATATTCGCACGCAAATCAGTTGACGTAGATGAATGACCCGCATTAGAAAGTGAAAAGAGTGTCGTTGAATAGTTCATGGACCTTGCGCATGGTGAGAAGATTATTCCAAGCCAGGTCCTTAGACTCGAAAATGCATTTCGTCGACAAAACAGTATACCAATAAACCTTGGTCTAATTAAATTTAAGGACAGATTAACGATGTAGCGCATGCGGCAATATTGACCGCAAGGCATATAATCTAGGGCAAAAAGGCGCATGCTGTTTACTGGAAAGTTATCGAAATACAAATCTAAAACTCAAGACTATAGATGCATGAGACGGGCTCGATAAATCAGTAGGAAATTGAAGACTGTCGATATGAAACCCGAATGGTCACAAACAGCATTCAGCCGAATGATTGGGCTGATCAAACAAAATATAGCCGGTATTTGCTAGCTCGAGACTAATAGTAATTTTATAGGGTTTCAACGTGACTTAGCATGGAAAGGTTGCGTACGGAAAGCAAGTCACGGTGGTTTCCACGCAACATATGCAGCACATATAATAAAGCAATTCTATTCAAAAAATGTTGTTTGGTTTCACTCGGCCACGTGAGCCTGCATGGCTGCTTGTTTTTCGGTACTTTTGTTTCAAAATGTGTTCGGCATTATGTTTGATCGTAAACCGAATGGATCGAAATGTTCCAAATAAGTGGGAGTTATTTCTGTGCAGATAAAAGAGAAGCAGGACGGTCAAAAGTTCACGAGCACCGTTTTCGATTACATTTGGACTATGGTGATTGAAAGTTGGACAATACACTTAAATCTATTATTTTTTAAATATTTTCATATTTTCAATTTATCAAATTGATACATTTTAAATGGAAATTACGCCTTTTTAACCACGTGTCGCAATACAGTCAACATACGAGTTGTAAATGAATTAATATTCGGACGAAATACTATAGATTTATACATGTATGTGCATATGCAACTCTTCCAGACAAGGGCTAATCTTTTAATATTTTTGAAGGTTTAGTTACTATGCTTTAAATATAATGAATATAATGTAGTAAAACTACTTAAAATGTATAATAAATTCAACCTTTCAAAAAGAACCCGAAATACAAAGATATTAATATGTGTTAAAAATCTACAATATTACAGGTAAATTTCATAGTCACACGATATTTTGTTTATAGCATTTTAACACGTGTTTTATAAAACGTTTTACACTTATAATTGTCATAAAGATACTGGAAACATTCTTCTTGTGTCAGTATGAAGTGCGCCTATTTCAGACAGATTTTTAACTCCAGGAAATATTATCTCTTTTTATATTTGTTCTGCACCAATCAAAAATTAAAGGATATCAGACTGATCAATTGATCACTTGATCAAACAACGATCAAACTCAGAAATTGAAAACTAATGCTTTCTTCTAATATTTTTTCCAAAAAGCCATTCTCCCAGACATGTTCTTTTCTTTTATAACGCGTATTGTTTTTTTCTTTTGTTATTCAAATGAAAAACGCCGTACATTGTTCCAGATTGGAGTACAAAATAACCCATGAAATTACGCTTTCTCAATCGATTCCTAGATTCGAATTACATTCTTTTCGTATACAATTGTCAGGATGAGCTTTTTGCTACACGCTCGCCTACGCGATCATTTGTCGATGATTAATGGTCTGTTAGCGTCATTAATGAAAAGTTAAATTTCTGCGAAACATCCATATATGGATTGAATTTGTATTCAGGTTCGAGCACGAATACAAGAATCAATGAACGGCAATACGAGCTTGATATTGAATCACCCAGACACGCATGCATTGACAGGTATGTCCTCCTATGACAAATGAAATGTATGCCAAGGCATTTTCCATCAGAAATAAACGAAAGTAATCCGAAATATAGAGTAGCTAGGCCTAACACCGGTGTTTCTACATCGTGTTAAACCCACTTTCCGTCCTTAATGGATATTAAAGTACTAGCAAAATTGCAATTAGGAAGATAGCTCGCTATTTGAACCCGGCCCTGCATTTCCGCGCGCGCAATTAAACGAATTTGCATTTGGATTGGTTTATGCCACGTCCAACGTCGTGTAGCGTTGACACCATAAATTAGATTCACTAATGGCTGATAATATAGCACATCCTATATACGAGGGGATTTTATACTACTTTTTATATAGAATATCTGATTTTCTAATTGAAACGAATCTTTAATCGAAGCGCGATTTGGACCTATCTAAGTGTTAATTCCCCGAACGTGTTTATACAAATATATGGCGCTGTAAAATACGAGTACCTCTAATTTGGGACTTACCCGAGGCGACGAGAGTCAGCAGTAGAACGCATACGGATACAGTCCATAATTGAAGTGTCTTTCCCGAAGCCATTGTACTGCAGTTGCCTGATGTAGATCGACGCTTCATAAACATGCAAATGAGATCACCTGTTGATGCGTATATATACTGTTGTTCAACAAGTTGCGATAATCACCGATGTCTGGCTGCTTTCCCACTTCCAAAAGATGCGCCAGCACAAACTTAGAAAGTTAACCGCACCAAAGCCGGCGACGGAATGAAAGTTTGCATAAAAATCGATTAGCAACGGATAGCGACCAACTCGACCTATTAACGAATAATGTAGAAAAAAATAAAATAAAACAAAATAGAGCTGAGCAAATTTCACGGCTTTTCTCAGGGTGGGATAGAAGGGAACGTAATGAGGAACGATGCTTACAACAGCTATTTCGTTAAAGTACGCGATGTGATTTCGGAGCAAATAATGGGCGCATTAATGCCGCATCCCGGAGAGAAGAACGGCTATTAGCACGAAGGATTTTCGGCAATAAAAACGGGCTAATTGTGAAAATCCGCGACGAATTTTGCGACTTTTCCCGGTCCCGACGAAGAGGGCGATTTCACCTGTGAAGAAGCTTCGAACGAAATGCGGCGCTTTTATACGCGGCGCCACGCACCTCCGCGCGGCGTTGCGCGTACCTACGCAACAGGACGCCATACGTCAGCGCAGGGGCAGCTCAGCAGCCAGTGGGCTGACTATGAGGGGGCGACAACGTTACATGCTCATCGACTGGACCAGCATCCCCAAATTAACTCGTTGAAAACAAAACCATGCATTTTCCATGGCATGAAACGTGGGGTTTCGTTCGAGAATGCATACAATGTATACATGCATTATGCAGTTTTACTCTCATTAGCAAACATGTAACTTTGAATGGCAGTTATTGCCGAAATCAAATTTGTCCAAAGTCAGTATAGTGATGCTGATCATTAATCGCTCGAAAATCATCTACCCGGTGTAAGTTATTTTGTTCCAGTTTTTATTTGGAATTTAGAGTTGAAATAAACGATGTCACGTTTAGTTGAAAAAAAACCCAATTAATTGGAAAATAATAAGTCGAGTGGAGACCCATATACAAAATATTCGTAAATGTAGAATCATTCGCGCGTATAATTTTGAGGTATTTCCACGTATTTCCGAATACAGTATTAATTTCTCCTCGTTTCCTTAAAATAGGTAAAAAATATATATTGTATATTCCATTATTAATATTCCAGTTATAGATTTACACAGGGTCATAAGGATGACACGGATACATTTTCGCGGATAAACTTAATTACTTATTTCAGGAAATGTAACAGAAATTTCTTGCATACAGGAAATTTCATCGTGGAATCTATAAAAAGGTATAATTCATATTTTTTTAGCTTTTTGAAGTAAATGAGGCGGAATTAATATATTTGGAGGTATTTATTTTCGCATGCATTATATGCTCCATGTTTGAGATGTAATATCCTTCACACGTAGCTTTACTATAGTGATTTGAAAAAAATTTACGTGGTTTTTCAGTGTCATTATGTCGCCATTTTTGTGAATTTCTTTACGATTTGTACAACTTTGTATAATGTATAAGTAGTATTGACATACTGTATAAACCATTTGCAAATGTTGTAAGCGCTTGATGGTCAACTTTAAGTCTGACAGATGATGATGTTACTATGGCCTTTACGATTTCTATATAAATTAACTAATTTAGAGTTCTAGAAAACCTACTTAAAATGTGGTCAGCTTGTTACGCTGGAATTGCTTCCTACGATGTATCTTATTTCGCCATTTATCACTTCCGGCGGTTTTGTTAATGAAGGCCATACAGTGTATAAGCTGTATACTATATCTTAGCGAGTAACTTATGTCGGACACACAAGGAACTCACGCAGTTTGGAAAATAAATTTTAAGCAACTGTGGATTTAAATGAATATTCGCATTATATAATTGTTGGGCGATCTATTTGGCATATTGATTTTTATAATCCTCGTTTCATCAAATTCGCAACCGGATGCGGGCGTTTGTTATGGGACACGCGCAACACATGATCCACAAATCGCCTCGTGTGTGATTGATTTCAAGTTGACTCATCCTACTCCTCACTCTATACTATGCAATATACTGTATAGTAAAAACATTTGTGTTAAAGTAGTCGCGCTAATTGCTACATAATTACAAATGTTATGGCCAGTATTGACTCGCTTCCGCGCCAAATTCCCTTTTTAGTTCTCATAGCGGCACCACTCATCTTTCGTATACAAAGGCAGCTATAGGGGGCGTTGCATTAAGGTAGATATCGATTCGCGCTGAATTATAAACATTGCACCTTTAACGATTTTTCACGTGAATGTGAGAAATTCCGCGAAAAGTCGGTGGCAGCGAAAAAGGTGGACCTTAACGCTTAATTGGCGTTTAATGAATGACTGTTTTAACCTTTGTTATTGCGCGAGCAACTCGTTTCGTGACAGGTTCCGATCATTAGTTGGAGGCCACTATCACACAACTCTAATGACCGGTTGCAGGGTCACCGTTAAATTTATTCGGATATTAAAAAGGTTTAATGAGTGATGCGAAGGGAAATTGCTCATTAAAAATAGCGAGTTAATCTCGAGATCGAATGTACTCTAAATGTACACGTATTTTAACTATATATATATATATACATGTAGTCGGATTTTTTTTTACGTGAAAACATTTTAATATGCCCGTAATTACAACCGCAGGACGCATTTTCATTTTCTGTAATATGGCTTACGGGCACTTGCTTTGCTATTTAAAGCATCGTGAAACAAAGTTTCATCACATTTTGCCCGGTTCGTTAGGCAATCACTCATAACGCCAATGTATTGCGAAACAGCCAGCTTCCATAGCTAAGCGGTTGATGTTGGCACTTTTGAGGGACCAATTCTCAAACTATCATCAGTTTCAGAACATTTCGCTGCTCCTGTAGGCCAAATCATTTCTGAATATACGGTTTATTGTCGTCAGCGCTGGCATATATAGCCTCGTGGGCCCAATATGCTAATATTAATTTATGCGTGCAAAGAATGACGTTGAATAAGATTTGTATTGAATTTGCGACATATTTACATGTTTTGCTTTCAATATCCATGTACAGTACGAGGATATAAGAAAGTTGTCTAAAAATTGTCTCAATACAGCGCGCGGATGTACGTGTATACGCGCGGTCGCGCGCGACGATCAATACACAATAGGCCTAAATCTATTTTTGGCAAAAGCTTGGTTTTGGTAATAAATAAGACTGAAGAATTATTTGAAACCAAAGGCGACGAGGTTTGGAGATCGAATATTTGATTTCCCACGACGAGTGTCTAGTCCTCTGTAGCAGTAAACAATGAATAGAGATCTTTGTTTTCGTCGCAGTTTTTGTGGACGTTTTGTTTAACGCGCGTCTCATAATGCGCGTAAACTTTCCATAAACGTGTTTTCTATTTCTATTAAGTACTCATACATGCACGATCTTAATCGATGTCTATTTTGCTTACGGGCTGACATGTTCACGTTGTACGCACTCGTGAACAATGAAATGCAGCGTGCTTAAGAGGGCATGGTAGTAAATCCATATAGTGTGCCTGTAATGCTGGAAAATTTGGAAACAATTTGGAAAATTTGGAAACAGAGTAACTTTCTGTAGCTAAGTCGGTGCCAGCGAAATAGGTGGACGGTAACGCTTAATTGGCGTTTAATGAATGACTGTTTTAACTTTTGTCGTTTGTGACAGGTTCCGATCATTAGTTGGAGGCCACTATCTCACAATTCTAATGATCGACAGGTTGCAGGGTCACCGTTAAATTTAATCGGATATTAACTTTCTGGAAATTGCTAATTAAAACTACCCAGGTAACAAAGTTGGTACAATTGACGTCACACTTTACATCAATTTGTTGTCATATGGCGACTATTTTTGAGATACATGTACATGTGGTAATTACAGCGCCGTTCCAAGGAACCATGCACCCCAGGCGAGACTTGAAATCTGCGCCCATCCCTACCCACACTTTTTCGTCCTTTAAACGAAAAAACTCGTTATTTTTCTACCTGGGTAGAGAGTTAATCTAGAGATCGAATGTATTCTAAATGTACACGTATATATTTTAACTAGTCGGATGTTTTTTTTTTTTACGTGACAACATTTTAATATGCCCATAAATACAACCAGTTAGAAACATGCAAATACCATGCAAATACATTTCATCCAAAAACAAACTTATTCCTGTAAAAAACCGATTATTTCACGGATAGATCAGAAAAATATACTATTTATGTTCTTATACTTTAATGTCCTCACTAATAGATTTTCAAGTCGAAACATGGTTAATACCATGAAAATACATTTCGTCCAAACCACTTGTTCCCGAAAACAAAACATAAACGTAGGTAAACAATTTAAGTAACAATTCATGTAATCAATCTATTTAAAAAAGTATGTAAAGCAATTTATGTAAACAATTATGGCAGCAATTAGCAACAAAAAGTTCCTCTGTTTCCTCCGGTGTGGACGTAGTTTAATAATTACTTGAAAACTAATTTCTCTGATAAATGTGTCATCAGATTTTCTTGTAATGTTTAAAAGCACGAGGAAAGTTATATCTGGAAACTTGGCAATTTTAGGCGTGTTCGAAAAGTCAAGCGCATATTTCTGAGTATTTTGCTAACCATGGCTTTTAAAAAGGAAAATTTCAAACTGAAAGTAATTGGACTTCATTTATGTTTTTATAATTGACAAATTAAAATATTTCATTTCTCGTAATTCACATTTTAAAAAGCAGAACTTTTTGAATATGCCGTATTTCCAGATATAACTGGAAACTTCCCTCTCCTGTCACTTTCCTCGTGTATGGCCGGATTAAAACGCATTACAATAATTTATACCATTCTAATTCGAAAACATTCCGTGTCTAATTACAGTGAAAACCGCTTATAACTCGATATGGAAAATATGATATATGCGATGAGACGACCGGATTAAGCGACTTTTTTCATAAAGGGCAGCATAGGAAGAAATCCGTTCTGAATGTTTTGATCGAATATAATAGGCCTAGCTGACCGAATTAACAGACTTTCAATGAAATGTATAATATTTAACGAATTTTTAAAAAAGAGGAAAAGCGACGTAGTAGAATTCTAAATTAGGGAAAATGGTAGATTTCTAGTAAACGTTACTGTATTTATATCAGAAGTTTCTTCGGAATTTCTAATATTACATGTATAATGTTTACCATGAACCTTCTTAAGGATATATTAAAGTGAAATATAGCCATGGCAGTTGGCAAACAAACTTATACGTCTGACATTTCTGAAACTTAGTTCGTATAAAAAAACGTTTCACAAACAAAAAAAAATCAGAAGGAACGTTGAATTCGTATTTATTTAGCTTTATATTTCTGTTAACTTTCCAATATTTAATTCTTTGCAGAAATCAAACGAATCGAAAATTTGTAAAATTAAAAATAAAAATAAAAAGTTCTCTGTTATAGAACCAACGATTTGGCTTCGATCAATAGAAATCCATTTTGCTTGTGTATATACATGTATTTAGAGAATGACCTCACTAATTGATTTTCAAGTCGAAACATGGTTAATACCATGCAAATACCTTTCGTCCAAAAACAAACTTACTCCTTTAAAAAACTGATTATTTCGCGGATTAATCAGAAAACTACGCTATTTATATGTAAGCATATTGATAACACTCGAAAGGTATATCGCATCTTGTTATCAATACATGGCACATTATTAAAGTACGCCTACATGCAGTAGGCTAGCTAATAAAATACATTTAGCAAAAATACTGTTTCATACCTGTATTACCATATATGAAATTTTTTTTCCAAAATAATTTCGAGAAACAGAGCGACAAGCTGTTATTTTCCTTAAATACAGTACATGTAAAGTATATATAAAATACATATATTGCTTTCTTTCATTCACAAGCATTTTAGCAAAATTAATAATAAGTTATACGAAATATTTCCACTACTTGTTGTTTACTTGAACATGAACTTTTATTTCGACACACATTATACCGCACATTATACTTAATACCAGTATGATCACTCCACGCATTCCTCAGTGTCATCTTCGCTGCGCCAACTGTGCGACAAGTGGGGGCTAAATAGAAAATGCGCATTAAGGGGGACTCCGGACACTAGATGAGGGTCGTTCCAAACATTGACGTCGTTACTTGCAATGTTGAAACTTCAAAC